>JAQZBX010065470.1:0-16294 GCA_029593785.1 Cabassous unicinctus | reverse complement strand
TTGTATTTATCTTTGGAAACCAATAGTTAAATATGATGGGTCTATGTGTAATCTCCTGTTATGTGTAATAAAATATGAGACATTTTTGATGATTATTTTTCTTCGAATATATTTTGTCTTCTGTATTAGTCAGGGTTCTCTTGGGAAACAGAATCAACAGGAGATATCTGTCAATAATATTAGATTTTATAAGAGTATCTCACATGACTGTGGGGATACAGAAGTCCAGGTTCTGCAGGCAGGCTACAAACCAGGGGCTCTGAAGAAAGTCCAATGAAAGGTCCTTGATGAGTTTCTGGGAGAAGTTGGCTGTCCAAAGACAAGCTGGGAAATTCTCTCTGTTGATATCACTTCCCCTTTTAAGGCATTCAACTGATTGGATAAAAGCATCACCCTTTGCTGATGCAATCTCCCTGATTGATGCAGATGCAATCAGCCCTCCATGCAGTAAACTCACTGTTGATTGAAGTCCATAAATGCTCTTGTATTACAATTAGCTAAGTGCTTGCTGGACCAAACACCTGGACAAAATTACGTGGTCAAGTTGACACATTAGCCTAACCATCACATCTTCGTTTCTCTTTCTTCTTTTTTCTGAGACTCTCAATACATATATTTTAGTGAGCTTTAAGATATTCCACTGGTTTTTGAGACTCCATTTAATTTTATTTTTAATTATTGTTTCTTTGCATTTTAAGATAATATCATCTAAATGGATTTATTTTCAAGTTTGTTAATTCTTTATAAGGAATTATATGGGATTTGTTTTGTTTTGATTTGTTGCTTTTGTTGTTTATCTCTATATGTGTCTCACTTTCTCGAGTTGTTGCATGCCTCAAAATTTTGGTTAGACAGGAATATTTTAGATAACATTTTGTGGCAACTCTGGATTTTAATTCCTTCTATAGTTAGTTGTTGTTGCTATTTCTGTGTTTGTTTAGTGACTTGCACAGACTAATTCTGTGTAGTTGAATTCCTTTATTGTGCGGAGCCACTTATGTCTCTGCCCAATTGTTTGGTTTTGTTTTGTTTTCTAAAATCTTACTTACTAAAGATTACCCTTGGATCAGCATAGCTTACTGATCAGCCACTGATTGGCCAGATGTGCTTAAACACCTTGAAGTCAGTAAGACTTCTATTTTTTGTAATGCATCTATATGTGACTTGAGGAAGGCATTCAATGTACCCTTCTCTGAATTTTATTTTCTTTATTGACAAGGTTACATTCATACATGGATAAGTGGTTTTTATTGACATGCTTCTTGGTACCTCCTGAGTGTATATGCACCCTTGTACATATGCAGAGCACTTCAGAAACTAGGGAACTTCTCAATGCACTATTTTGCTTTCTCAGTCCCCAGAACTGCCCATTAAATTTCTGTCTGTTCTCTTCTAAAACTCATAGGGACTTAAGGCTAGTTGTAATATTGGTCTTCCCTTATTATTTGCCACTAAGACTCTTAATATATTTGACAATGTCCTTAGGCATGAAATTGGCCATGTTTTGCTAAAAATAAAGTGAGATTCATGCAACAGATATAAGAGAGATGAGAGTCTTCATGGCTTGTACTGTAATAGATCCTCTCCATGGAGAAGAGAAACAGATGGGATAATAGGCTAAAATGCAACTGATCACCACTATTCTTATGGAAGTTGACTTTATTTTCATAAGTAAACACTTCACAATTTTTTGCTCAATTTCAAGATTTTTTGTCATTGCAGTTGACAATTTTGTCCAGTTTTATCTTTTCTGAACTGCTCATTCAGCCATTCCAAAAGTCTGGGCATGCCTTTCAGTTTAGAAATTGTGGTAATTCTTCACCATTCACTATTATTAAAATGAATTTTAAGAACAAAATGAGATGGTGTTTTAATGAGTAAAATTTTTAAGAAAACATAAAATAAAAGCAATCATAATTGGTGAATATTAATAGAACCTCTGAATAGTGATAGCTTTGAATGCATGATCATTGTGTAGATCAATGTTTATAACTTATTTGTATATCTACCTATGCATTTATTTTTATACATGAGGAAATTCTTTCTTATTCCTATAAACTTGAAATACATGAACATGATGGAAGTAGCATGTTAAGGAAACAATTCTATTTTTCTATAATCTCTAAAATAAGAGGAAACAAGCAATCTAACTGATATAGATACTTGACTCCAAGCTGGATGCAGTACTACTTAGAGTTTTAGATTTTGAGCATTCAGGCCTGTTCTGTGCAGGGAAAAATTGTACAAATGCGTAGTCAGATATCCAGAAACACACTAATGTTAGAAAACCATTAGTTTCCACTAATATTCTTTAATATCTTATTAAATGATAAAGTCTTAGCTAGTCATATGGAGGTGCATCTAGAGTTTACATTTAATAGATACTCTTAGAGCTTGGTATGGTTTTGTGACTAAATTTAAATGATGGTGCATGACTGGAAGATATGCATATTGTTTCCAATTTGCACAACTCAAAAGGAATAAATGAGTGATTTTCTTCATCCATCCATCCCCACCTTTCCCATCACACTTTCAGTTGTCTGGGAAGTAATGAGATGCATCTGGCCAATTTGGATGTAGAGGTGAATTATTCATGTTAAGTATGACATCACTATTCTAACATCTTTAGACCCTTTCTACTGAATTTTCCATGACATAGAAACTTCTACCAAGAGAGTTTACTTTCGCATCTTTTATAGAACAGCTTAGTTTAAAACTTATGTATTTATAAAGTCCTGATTTTCTCAATAATCACAAATTTTAAATTTGCAGATAAAATATTAAGATATGTTGATTTTATTAATTGATCTATTTAATACACTTATTTAAAGTTAAATTAATTATTTATCCTTAATTGTCTAAAAGTTTTTGAGTCCACCACCCTCAAATTAGACAAATATATCCCTAAGGCTTAAAATGGGCATATTTCTTTTTCTCAATGTCTTTTAAAATTAGGACCACCTACAATTGAAGTTCCATCATTTCTTTATTTTTACAAATATTTGACCCATAGAAATTCAACCGGCCATATAGAAAAGGGTAAGGATTTGAACACATGGCTTCTAAGTCTTCCACTGATCATATTCTGCTAAAACATAGCTTTAATTTTACCAGCACTTATAAGGTAAATATGGAACAATATATCATAAATATATTATTCAATATGTGATGGAATTTCTATTGCCAAGAGTCAAATGAAACACATCTGAAGTTAGCAACAAGAGCTATAGAAAGACTGAGAAAATACATTAGGAATAGTATGGTCAAATATGTTTTTGATTGTTCCAAACTTGCATGGCAGGAAGAATGGTTTAATTCATTAAGAGATTAATATGGGAAATGTGCTGATCCCCAGGGCAGAGAATATTTCATGCTTAAAGAACACTATTTGTTCTTACAGCAGAATATATTTTAGAAGACAACAACACCTTTTTCATAATTAAAATATCTAACACTAAAAAAAAATCACTTATTTCTAATTTTTTCCCTGCTTTTTATCTCAATCAATAAAGGTAAGCATGAAATTTCCTTTGAAACAAACAGGCAAGACTGAACAATTTCTGTCCAATACCAAATTTATTTTTGCATTTATCTGTTGTTTTTTAAGTTGTATTGGGAAAAAATTTAGTGAGTATTATTCAAACCTAAAAGTGAGACATCATGTAAGAAACTTTGTTAATCAGCAAACCAATGTCTTTCTAGTCAGCACTTTTCATATTTTAGGAGGAATGATGAGAACTAGAACAGTGGGCACATTGGGGATGTTTTGTAATAATTAAAAACAGATATCATGCATTCTGGGGAGTGTTGTGTTCCTTCCTGAGCAGGCTGGCCACTTCCATGGGAATTGGTGCAGTATTCACAAGTCAGCATCTATAGTAGCAAGTTCATTGATTATGAACTCAATAAAAGAGACAGCCCCTGGTCAGGCCAGTTGAAGTCCCACCATGGGATAAGGTGCTCTGCACAGGTGTTTTTTCAATCAAGACTATGGTATCAGCTGCTGATTCAGGCCTTCCCAGCTGTGAGCTAGATTGGTGAGTTTGTATGAAAGACTGCTCTATTTCTCTGTCATTTTTTGACTCTCTTCAATATTGATTTAATATTTTGATTGATTATGTTATTCATGTTTCTTACTCTAATTGTCAGTATGGACTTATTATACTAGATATGCATATAGATTATACTGCATTCAATTGGAACTCTGGCCAGAGGTGGGCCAGATGTGTCAGTGTGTCCCCCTGTGTAGTGAGCTTATGAATGTATGTATGCATATCATGAGAGATTACGATATGGCAGTTGGAGCCCTGTTTATTAACAATCCTTCACTTTTTTCATATTCTTTCAATTATTAACAAAGATTCACTAACTAGATATATATATATATATATTTATATTGCATCCATTTGGGACTCTGGCCAGAGGTGGACCACATATGTCAGTTTGTTCCCCAGTTTGGTGTGCCTATAACTATATGTAGAAGAAGTTGGACCTCTGTTTGTAGACAATCTTTTGCTTATTTCATATTCTCCCATTTATTAACAGAAGTTTAATAAAATAAATAAATACGTCTCTGTATTGTTTTCTTGTGCTTGGGTTAATTAAGTCATCATATCAATCTATATACATATATTTATAGCAAAGCATTAGCAAAGCATTTTATCTAACAGAACAAGCATTGGCAAAGATATTCAATTCCAGAAAATGAAAAGATAAATTCTTGATTTTTTTAAATCAAAGATTATTTCATATAGCCTTTGAAGTTTACTGACCTTCATGATTGTAAGATCAAATGTAAACAAAATCCAAAGCATTTTGTAATATAATGAGTGGGCCAACATATCAAAGATTGTTTCCATTGTAATTATCATAACTGCTAACATTTATTGAGTGTTAACCATGGATTTAAGTGTTTTACATGTATTAAATCTGGGGAATCTTTCCAAATAAAATAAAATTATACTTAAATAATGAGCATGATACTCCTGTGCATTATTGAATCGGCAGTATATGTTATTGATAAGACCTTATATGGTAAGAGTTAAGTTCCATTATAAATGAATATGAAAATATTAGGGAATATTGACCTGTTTTCATTTTTGTCATTAGAGAATTCTGATTGATTAAAAAAAATGAAAGCTTTCTCATTGCATTTGCCAGTTTCTAATATTCATTTCCTGCTCTCAATTTGATTTTATAAACTCTCTTTGAAAGCAAGCATATATACATTGCCATGATAGATTTGGTAGCTGATAACACAATCCCTGCATCAGAGAAATTCATTATTTCATTGGGGTGACCAGAAAAGTAAACATGAAGTATGTGACTGAATAATGGTGTAAATGTGTAGCTTAATTATCTAGTGATTTTATTTCTGAGTTGTATAAATAGTATCTTCTAAAAGTTTCAAGAACTCAGAGAAACCAGCTCCATACAAGAGTTGTAGTTTTTGTACTTTCTATAAAATGGTTTGTAATTCAGCATAAATATTTGCAAGTTCTGGTTAATCGTGCTCGCTTGCACCAGATGCCAAGTGAACTTAACTGACCTTTTGAGATTTCTTGGACAAGAAAACCGTTTTAGAGTCCCTTTTCTTCCCACTACAAAATCTAAATAAAACATATGACTTTTGACTTTGCATACCATCCATTCAAATGCAAACACAGTTTAAAAGATTAAAAGGCATCCCACATAATTTGGTGTTGAGCTCATCATTATTTTTTTACTAAAAGTGGCTAGATATCCATAATGCTAAAGATTTTGGAGATACTACAGGAGAGCCACCATAATTTAATTAAATATATTTGAATGCTTCATTTGCAAAACTATTTTAGATGGCTTACAAACTATTTACTCTCACAATGAAATTTAATTTTAATTGTTAATAGAATAAAACAATTGAGAGGAGAGAAGCATGGTCAGTTGAAAGAATGGAATGATTATTACAATTGAACATGAAGTCACAGTTTGGGATTTCAAGTATTCAAATAGTTAGTAAAATTTAAATTCACAATGTCATCACCTGCAAAAAGGAAATATAATTCTAAGATTTTTTTGAAGGGGACATTTTCCTTATAGTCATGTAGAGCCTTTGATAGGTATAACATTTTTTTCTTATAGGGAGTTGGTAAAATTGGTGGACATACAGTACTAAGATTATACAGGAGAAAACAAAAGCCAAGGAAAGTATAGTAATTTTTATTTCTGATTAAATCATTCCTACAGATGAAATGTGAAGAGAAAAAACCAGAAGCCAATGTTTCCATAGTGATTCAATTTGTACTCCTGGGATTTTCTGACCTTCCAAATCTCCAAGGGTCTCTTTTTGGAGTGTTCTTTATCATTTACATGGTTATTTTAATTGGAAATATCCTCATAATCATAATAACCAGGCTTGACTCTACACTACAAAAACCCATGTATTTTTCCTCACTGGAAATCTATTATGTGTCTGTCACTCTCCCCAGAATTCTGGTGAACTTTAGGACTCAGGAGAGAAGCATTTCTAAGGTGAAATGTGCCACACAAATGTGCTTCTTTCTTATTCTGGGAACCACTGAATGTTTCCTCCTGGCTGTGATGGCCTATGACCACTACGTGGCCATCTGTAATCCACTACACTATCCTCTAGTCATGAACCAAAAGACGTGTATTCAGTTTGCAATTGGTTCCTGGGTCAGTGGAATCCCAGTCCACATAGAGCAAACATGTCAAATTTTCTCTCTAAATTTCTGTGATTCTAACAAAATTAACCACTTCTGTGACATCCCTTATCTTCTCAAGCTGGTTTGTGTGGACAATCAAAGCATGAGTTATCTGTCTGTTTAGTAGCTGTGTTGTTAATTTCAATTCCTTTTATGTTGATACTTGCTTCCTACAGCAAAATCATTTCCACCATTCTGAGATTGCCAACAGCACAAGGATGGGCCAAAGACTTCTCCACATGTTCTTCCCACCTGCTGGTTGTTGCTTTATTCTTTGGATCTGGTATCAACACCTGTTTAAGGCCCAAATACAATCATTCTGCAGGAACTGACAAACTGCTTTCTCTTTTCTACACCATTGTGACTCCATTGTTTAAGCCCATGATGTACATGATAGCCTTAGGAACAAGGAAGTTATAACAGCACTATATAAAATTATCAGATTTTTGAAATTTTACAAGTGTTAGAGTTTTCTTTGGGGGCAGACGTTTTTAAATTCTGAAAAATAGTGTCTTCACAGACAGATGTGCACATTTTGTAGTAAAATTAATGACCTATAGAAAAGTTTTCCTCCAGAAATGAAAGATTTCTTAGTATTACACCAGTGTGGAGGCTTTCTGATTACAAGTATATTTTTGAAAAACTTTTTTAGCACATTCAGTGTGTTATAACCAAGTCTTCAAATGATACCAACTAATGTGATAAAGAGCTTTTTTTCTGATGACAATTTCAGAAATTCTCACTTGTAATAGAATGAGATATATATGTGTGTATATACAATACTGTGCTATAATATGTAAAACAGCTTACATATTATATGTTACATAGTAAGTATATTATAATATATTATATAATATATAGCATAGTATATACTATAGACATAATACAGATAATTATATATAATAAAGTGCTTACTTGACATTATTGTTTATTTTTATTTGCCTACAGGAAACTCCACAATCAGTTAAAAACTAGTCCACTTGAAACAAATTTCCTGTTCACTTTGGACTTTTGCTAGTGTAAAGAAATTGTGTATTTGTGAGTGTGGCTTGGATGTCATAAATGTTTTGCTGATTCTTATTCAGTAAGATTAGTGTGCTTCATTTGATGATCCTTCACTATAGGTTTGTTATATCTTCTATTCATTTGCCTCTCCTGGGTACATATTCATTTATGACACTAGGGAATATTGGATTAGGAAAAAGAAAGTGAACTTCTTTAAATTCATATGTCCATGATAAAAACCCAATGTAGGAAATTTTATATTTACTTCCTACCTGAAATGCAAATACTATGAATGAATTATTTGTCTATGACATTTCCCCTCCTAACCAAGACCTGTTTAACAATATTTGATATAATTTTGGAAATGATCCACACATTTTACCTTGGCCCTTTGTTTTTGGCTTTGGTATAATCAGTCTCCAATAATGTTCAATGAACATGCAATCATACTACTAAGACTCAGGATAAAACATAGTAAAAACATCAAAAATGTCATTTTGAAAGTAAATTCAGGCAAGAAGATTTTCATATTTAAAAGGCAAAATTTTGAGCAGTGGATATAAATTTTTTCTGCTCAATCTCAAGGACCAAGTGTCAGGTAATACCTCATAAGAGAAATCATGTGGCAGTCAGCAATCACCAGGCTGTCTGTCACTAGAAAGAGCTCACCCTCCAATGTTTGAAGTTCAACTGGGCTTTTCTTTACTGATAGAAGGTAATTTACCAACTAAGTCACTTTCTCTCTTGTGTTGCAATCCTCACATTCTTTACCAGATAGCCAAGTAGAAATTTGGTCAGAGTTAGCTAAGAAGATGATAAAATGTCTTAGTATACAAAAAGCTCTGGAAGATGTTGTAGCAAGCATTAAAGAGGAACAACTAGAGTTATATCACCAGGATGAGAAGTGAGGAGTTGAAGGCACAGTCAAACTGGACAAGAGTGAATGTCTTGAGTGTTTGAGGTAGTCAGAAATAATCTACTTTATGTACTACCATCCTGGTGACACAAAACTTATCAATTAACAAGAACAAAGAAGAGTATGAGTCCTGAGTGACCTAATTAGCTTTACTATGTAATGTAGTGCTATATGAGACATCAGTGAGCGATTTATGGTTTATAAGGATCCAATTAAATGAAGATGATATAAAAGAGTCACCCATATTTCATTGGGAGATTGTGATAGAGGAGAAAATGACCTCCTAGAGATGGACATGTCCTAATTCCTGGAATCTGTGAATATATTACATAACAGGGCAAAAAGGGCCTTGCAGATGTGACTAAGGTAATGAAATTTGAGATGAAGAGATTATCCTGGGAAGCCCAATCTAATCTTTCTGACTGCTGAAATCCTCAGATCTCAGTTTAAGGCCTTCAACTTATTGGATGAGATTTCTTTCATTGTTGAAGTCTATCTTCTTTTTTTATTGTAAATGCAACCACCATAGATGCAATCAACTGGCTGATTTAAATCCACAATTACCCTTGCAGTAATAATCAGGACAGTGTTTGATTGACCAAGAAATTGTATACCATAACCTAGCCAAATTTATACATGAACTTATCACAAACAGTATAATATGAACAACTGTATGCTAACAAATTAGATAACCTATAATAAATGGACAAATTCCTAGAAACACTAAATTTACCTACACTGACTCAAGAAGAAATAAAAGATCAAAATATGTTTATAGAAAATAAAGAGATTTCATTATTAATAACTAATGAAAGAAAAGCCCAGGAAAAGATGGCTTCATTGGTCAATTTTCCAAACATTCCAAAAAGAATTAACCCTAATTCTTCTCAAACTCTCCAAATAATTTAAGAGGAAGGAGACTCCTTAATTCTCCCTAAGAGGCCAATATTACCATAATACCAAGCCAAATAAAGATATCAAAAGTAAATAAAATTATATACCTATATCCCTTATGAATATAGATGTAAATAACCTCAAAAAATACTAGCAAACTGAAGGCAACACCATATTAAATAATTATATAGCATGATCTAGTGAGATTTATCCAGGTATGCAAGAGTGTTTCAACATAAGAAAATCAATTTATGTAATCCAACACATGAATAGAATGAAGGAAAAGAAATACATCATAACCTCAAATGATGCAAAAAAAGACATTTGACAAAATCCAGCATGGTTTCTTGATAAAAACACTTAGAAAATTAGGAATGGAAGGATATTTTTCAACATGATAAAAGGCATATATGAAAATCTACATCAAGCATCATGCACAATTGTGAAAGTCTAAAATTTCCCCTCAAATATCAGGAGCAAGACAAGGATGGCCACTGTGACCAATGTTTTTCACAATATACTACATGATCTAAACAGAGCAATTAGGAAAGGAAAGGAAATAAATGGTATCCACATTGGAAAGGAAGAAGTAACCATACTTATTTGCATATGACATAATCCTATATATTGAATATCCTAAAACATCCACAAAAAAGCTACTAGATTTCATAAACTATTCAGTAATTTGGTGAAATATAACATCAACATGCAAGAATCAGTATTGTTTCCATACACTACTAATGAACAATCTGAAGAGGAATTGAAGAAAAAAATTCCATTTACAAAAACAATGAAAAATAAAATCTCTAAGACAAATTTAGCCACGTATTTAAATGATTACAAATGGAAATTATAACTTGTTAACAAAGGAAATCAAAGAAGACTTAAATAAATGGAAGGACATTCTATGTTCATCGATTAGAAGACTAAATATTATTAAGAGTTCTGTTCTACCCAAAGTGATTTGCAGATTCAATGGAATCTTGATCAAAATTCCAACATTCTTCTTTGCAAAAATGAAAAAGCCAATCATCAAATTTATTGGAAAGCATAATAGCCCTGTCGACATTTATAGCTGATGATGCCCCAGAATAACATACTTTTAAACTTAATCTTTTCCTGTTAGTGTGAAACCATTGTAAGTAGGACCTTTTAATAAGGTTACTTCAGTGAACGTGTGACCCAATTCAGTCAGTTTGGGTCTTAATAAGGGAAATAAAATTCAAACAGAATTTTATTCTGTTCCTGTAGTCATTTATAAGGGAAATAAAATTCAAACAGAGATAAGGCAGTGAGAACCAAGAAGCTGAAATGCAGTGGAACTCAGAAAATAATGGAAAGACCATGAGTAGCTGCCAGGGACATGCCCTGGGACAGAGGAGACAAGGACCATGGATCACCATCAGCCAGTAACTAGAATGAAGAAAGCAATGCTTTGTTGACACCTTAATTGTACTCTCTCTTTGTCACAATACCGTGCCCTAGTAAATGCCCATTGTTTAATTCTGCCCCTTGCATGGTTTTTTCTTACGCAGAAAAGGAAAATAAAAATGCCCTTTATAACTAAACCATTTCAAATAGAAGAATGAAGTTGGGAGACTCACACTTTCTGACTTCTAAAACTCATAACAAAGCTACAGGAATTAAAAGAGCATGTCATCACACCAGGATGACATATAGACCAATGGAATACCGTTGGAAGTTCAGAAAAAATCACATATAAGGCCAATTGTTTTTTGATAAGAGAGACAATTTCTCTCAATAAAGAAAGATTAATCTCTTCAACAAATGTTGTTGTGAAAACTTGATATCCATATAAAAAAAGAATGAAGGTGGATGCCTACCTAACAGCATGAACAAAAATTCACTCAAAATTGACAAAAGACTTGAATAAAAGCACATCCACTTGTGATGATCTTCTGTGTCACTCATTATTCTCTAATGATTTCCTGTATTTAATTACATTAATTTCTGCCTTGCTTTATTATGTCTTTACTTCTGCTTGCTTTGAGTTGAAGTTTTCTAATTTCTTAGAAAAAAACTTAGTCTAATGATTTGAGACTTTCCATGTTTCTAATGTAAACATTTAATGCTATACATTGCCCTCTGACCAATGTTTAAGCTGCATTGTAACATTGAATATGTTGTTTATTTTTCTTTAAGTTTTGTGTAATTTGTTTCTTTAAATATTCCCCCTTGACCCACTCATTTTTAGAAGTGTATTGTTTATTTTCAAGTTATTAGAGATTTTCCTCATCTCTCTTTTATTTATTTCTACTTTCATTCCACTGTGAGAGAACACACCCTGCATGATAGCAATTTTATTAAATGTGTTCAAGTTTGTTTAATGTCCCAGAATCTTGTGTACCTTGACTATTACAGGAGTTCATGGGATAAAAAGTTCTAATATGTTGGGGTTTATTTTTTCACACTCTGGTATTGCTTTTATTTATTTATTTATTTAATTTTTTTTAAATTTGTAAAATGATATATAAATACATATGCATATATGTGCATTTGTTTACATAAATGTTATTTGTTATATATATATATACATTTTATAAAGGTGTCTAGATTACCCAAATATTACTCAGAAACTACAGGAATTCCCATGCTTCCCACCACCCACACCCCCAACAACACCCCACACAACCATTCCCCATCTGTGTGGTACTACACCCGCAATGGATATACACATCCTGGGGCCTTGCCACCGAGCATAGACCACAGTTCACATCACAGACCACACTCTCTCCCACCCAGTTCTGCATGGTATATTCTGATGGAAAATGATAATATGTTGTTTTGTGTGAAATCTATTATGACAATTAGGTCCTGTTGGTTTATTGTGCCATTGAGAACTCTATATCTTTGAAGATTTTCCATCTACTACTTTTATCATTTGCTGAGAGGGGATGTTGAACGTGTTTCTTTGAATAGGGTGGGCATAAACTCAGTTAGATCAATAGGGTTGTAAATGCTGTTCACTTGTTCTATATCCTTGCCAATGTCTGTCTTGTTCTGTGTTTTACTGAAAGAAGAGTGTTAAAATATCCACATATAATTTTGGATTTGTCTATTTTTCCTTTCTGTTTATATCAGGTTTTGCCTTTTGTATTTTGTAGCTCTGTAATTTAGTACATATACATTTATGATTCCTATGTCTTCTTTATGAAATGATCCTTTCATCACTATGTCATGGTCATCTTTATTTCTGCTTATTTTTCTTGTTCTTATGTTTACTTTTTTGGAAAAGTGTTTACATGATATATCTTTTTCCATCTATTTATTTTACCTTATATATTTTATTTAATGTTAGTTTACCGTAAATAGTTTATAATTGAGTCTCTCATTTTGTTGTGTTTTAAACTCAATCACTATTTTCAGTGGTATGTTTGGATCTACAGCTTCTAAGGTAATTATTCATATGGATGGATTTAGACCTAATAGTATATATTGTTTTGTTTTTCCTTGTGACTTTGTTTCTGAGCTCCCTAATTCCTGTCTCCTTGGATTATTTGAGCATTTTCAGCATTCCATTTTGATTGGCCTTTTATATATTCAGCTAATTCTCTTTGTATTAACTTGTTAGTGTTTTTTTAGTGATTAAAATGCACATATCTAATATTTTACATTCTACTTAGAGTTAATAATTTACCACTTCAAATAAAATGTAAAATCCATATAGATCATGTTGCCCTCTCCACTTTGTTATATTTGTCATTTGTGTTACTTCTACCATATATTGAAAAACCCACATAACATGTTATAATTTTTGCTTTCACAAGTCATATAGATTTTAAAGAAGTGAAGAGAAGATTAGTCTAACATATTTACCTTTTTTTTCATTTCTGTTGATCTTACTTCATTTCCTGAAGTTCCAAGTTTGTGTCTCATCTCTTCTACTTCAGTCTCAAGCATATCTTTTAGATAAGTCTAATGGCCCAGAGTCTCATTGCTTTCTCACATAAAAAAAAGTTCTCTATGGGGTTTTCTCTGGGAATTGAGTATGGCATTGACAGTTTCTCCCAAAAGATGATGCTCCATATCTTCTTTTTCTACAGTCTTATGAATTTTTTTCCTTCTACCTAATGTGTCATTTTCTTTGGCTACATTCAACTACTTTTTAAGAAATTTCTCTTTGGTTTTCAGCAGCTTTATTATAAAAATTCTTGGCATCCTTATTTTTAATTTTCTTGAGTTTAATGAGCTTCTTGAATTTGGTAATTTATATCTTCCACCAAGTTGGAATGGTTTCAGCCATTATTTCTTCAAATATTTCTTTGTTTCTTTACCAATATCTTTCTCTTGTCCTTGTGAGACCCTAATGATGTGTATATCAGATCTTTCAATATTGTCCCACACATCTCAGAGGTTCTAGTTTTTTTAAATTATTTTTCTCTTTGTTCATAAAATTTGACAGTTTCTAATAATTTACATTAAAGTTTGCTGATCCTTTCCACTGTCATCAACAATCTTCTCTTGGAACTGTTCACTGAATACTTGATAACAAATATTTATTTTTCTGATCTAAAATTTCATTTTTTTCATTATTTCTATTTTTAAGCTTTAACCTCTTTGTTTACATTTATTTTTATGATATTTCTTTTACATTATTAAGAAATGTTGTAATAATTTTATAAAGTCACTATCTGATAATTTAATTAACTGTGTATTCTTAGTGTTGTCATTTATTCATTTTTCACTTCCTTGAATATTGTTAACATTATCTTGTTCTAAGACATTATCTAGATATTATCTAGACATATCTAATGTTTAAGATATCAAGTTATTGGATCTTATACATTTTTAGTATTAATTACTGAGTCACTAAGTACAGTTAAAATTCTGTGGAAACTTTATTTTTAAAAAATAGCAGATATCTAACAAAATTATTTTAAGACCACAAGATCTGCATTACTTCTTGAATGGACTTTCAATGTCAGTTCAATATTCAAAGACTTTCATGCTGACTCATGCACTCACCACTCAGGGGTTAGTCTGGAATCTGGGAAGTAATTTATTGTAGATGTTCAAGAACTAGGTCCATGAAAATGGTGCCATGGATGAGAAAGAAACAAGAAATAGCTGGGGTCAGGAGACCCTCCATCCAAGGTGAGGAGAGTGCTGCTTCATAAATCATCATGGCTTTTATTTAGCTTTAAAACAAAGAAAATATATGTGCGCATGTGCAAAGGCAATAAATACGTGACTGGCTACACATTACTAAAGTCTGCAAGTATTTAGGGTTAATGGCTCAGTTCTCCTTACATTCCTGCACATAACAGACCTTGTTAATCATTATCTGACATATAGCAGATGCACTCTTTGAAGCACAGAATGCTTCTCCACTAGGCTCCTACCAGCTCTTAGCTCTTATCTTAGTGTTTTGAAACTAGAGATGCCTGTCCCATACATACCAAGGTGGCCTGCTTTCTGTTGTAAATCATGGCCTTTAATTGAAATCCTTCATTTCCCCCTTTTTATTAATTAATTTTTTAAGTGAAGATCATAGGAACCATTATATAAGATGATACAAGGTGACCTCTTGTCACACTTGTCTTCTTCTATAGGCTCTTGTGACTGTGTCTGTCTTAACTTGTCCTCCTCTGAGAATCTTATCCTTCTTTGGCTTCTAGTAAAGCTTTTGAGCTCTTACATGGAAGGCAATTTCAGGTTCCTTATGTGTGTGCTTTTATGTAGATAATTAGTAGTAAAATTATGGGGTTATTTGTATACTACTTTCTACCACAAATAATGTAAAATTAGTTTTTCATGGCTAAGTTTCTTAACATAAATGCATTTATCTGATATAATTTTTCATTTTTTTCTATGAATATATTTTATTACTCTACCCTTGAAAATACAGTTAAAGTGCATAAAACAATAATTCCTAATCCAATCCAAAATGATATTTGAACTGTTTTTTGTTTCCACCAGTGAAACAGATTGACAGTATTTTAATTTTCAGACAATTAATTCCAAAATTCTGCACCAGGGGTTTCTTTCAATTCATTTTGAGTCATGCTCAATGCTTTCTTCTGCAATTCTAAAATATCTAAAGAACTATTATGCTTATATCCAATCAAATGACTTTTTACTTCTTCCCAATCATGCTCACTATTATTATAATGCAAAGGAGTAATACAAAAAGAACTTTCATTCCAATCACATTTAAGAGCTCTTAACAAGTTTAAATTATAGATTTGATTACCCAAATATATAATAGTTGTTTCAAGATCATTTATACAATCATTCAGTTCCATATCAATGTGAGACTGATATGCCACATATTTATTGCATTTTTATGCCTGTCCTTAACATATTGTTGAGACTGAACTCCTTGATGCAGGGCTGTGCCAGCGATGGCTGCAGTGGTTATGATGCCAATCAGCACCAAAATTCCTGCTATTAAAAGTCTAGTCTGTCTTTTAGTTCTTTTTAAATCATGATCGAGGAAGTGCCACAGCAACTGGGTTTCTGGAGACTGCTGCCAATGTCTGGTCATCCGAACTGGTAACCATAGTACTTTTCTTCTTCTTCCTATAAAAAGAGTTTGATTTTCCTGCAAATATGAATTCTTAATATATGTAAATAAAGAGCAATTGGAGCAGCTAATGTTCCTTTCAACAAAAGTTACTTGTTGAATGATAAAAACTATAGGATCTCATATACATACTGTAAGAAATTGAGTTAATTTTCTTTTTGAACTGGTAATATTAATTTTATTGCATTACCATTCAAAAATTAGGCCAGTTCCCAAAAATAATTTCCA
>JAQZBX010065469.1:0-16300 GCA_029593785.1 Cabassous unicinctus | reverse complement strand
ACGACACTGCCTCTACCTTTGAAGGGCTCGAAGCCAGGTTGGGCAGATAGATAGAAAATATGATGAAAGGGTAACCATAGTAAATATGAAAAATAACCCGGCGTGAGTAATGCCATTCTTGCTGCCCAGAGATGTTTATGGCCGACGTCCTTATGTGCTGTCACTCAGGGACTCTGGTGCCATTAACCTTGTCGTCAGTGCCGTAGTAGAGGCTTGTCCGAGGTCCTTTAACAACTACATGAAAGGACTGCTGTGCAGTAAGCCCTCTTCACCCTTGTTTGCAGTGAACACTGGTGTCTCCCAGATGCAGGTGTGAGTCCACGCTGCAGCGTGCTGGGTGTCACCACTGCTTGTGTGGGAAGCCCTGGCTTGCAGTGCTTCTGATTCCCGTGCTGTAAATCTTCCCTCCTTGGCTGATCTCTGGCTAGCAGCGTTAGGGCACTGAACGCGGCTGGGAAGAAACGCCCCCAAGCATTCCCTCCAGCCACTCTGAGTGGCTCCAGCACACCATCTTTCTAGCCGACGTGTGTAATCTCTTCCCAGCGACTCCCTGCGCTAGTCAGGCCAGTCTCTGCTTTGTTTTATAGATACCTCTGTCCTGCAGAATTCCTTCCCTGCCCCCCCTTCCCCTCCCATCCCCTTCCCATTACTGCAAAGTTTCAATAAGCAATTTAAGAAATTGCTTATACATTGGACTATCTTAAGTCTTTAAGATTTTAGCAACCTGCAGTTACCTAAGTATTGAAAAATTATGATTAAAATATATTACCATGTAGTTACTAGAAGGTAATTGGTGTAAAGCAACTATGACTCTGGGAATTTATTTAATGAATTTTCCTTTCTTTTATAAATTTGTAACGACTGTTAGAAGGTAGCTTAATTCACAAATTAAAACAGATGGATGATTTTAATTTCTCTCTCCAAAGACATTCTTAATTGTGAATACCAAGAAGGGTAGTGCACTATCAGCAAGAAGAAATAGCGTTTAAAAAGTAGAGACTGAATTACATGCTTTGTCAATTTATTGAAGTGGTCTCCCGGCCTCCCTGCCCCCCCCCCCCCATTAGGGAATAAAGCCTGGGGAAAATCTTTTTGAGGCCAGCTCAGAATAGCTCAGTTCAGGGTATACATTGATCTCTGAGGAGGGAGAGTGGGGAGGAGGTATTACCTCATTAGCACGAGGGCGTTCGTACTCTAGCACTGACAAACACAACATCGCAGTAATCTAGTAGCGGTGCCAGCAGCATTCCACAGGTTCAGATCCTGGCGTTGCCTGAGAAACCCTCCAAAAGAAGAGGACTGGGCGAAACCACCTCCATGGTCTCCTTGCTGCACTGGGGAGCTGTTAGTTTGAAGACCTTTTGGCTAGTCAGATCCAGAAGTGGCTGCGTAACCTGTTGAGCAGAAACAACCAGGGTTGGAGCATTTCTTAAATCTACCCGTGAGGACACTGGCTCCCCACGCTCTGACGTCAGCATCTTCCCTCTACGACCTCTGAGTTAGTTCAGTCACATCTTCTATATGGGTGCTTGACTTTTTGGTCAGAATCAAAACAGAAGTATTTGTTAGTTGAATGCATGTGCAGGATATTTGAAGTAATTCTTTTAAGAAGCTTTTAAGATGTCAATTCTCATTTGACCCTTTATATAGCTTGTTATTTAGAGCTGAAAAGCACTTTGACCATCTTTGTTTTCTGATTTCCTAACTGCCATTATTTTAGAGTTATAAATAAAAGTGTTATCAGATAGCAATAGGTAGACACAAGTTTGTGAAGGGGCAATGCATCATGCTTACATCTGGTAAGAAATTGTTCTCCATACTGCTTAAATGCTTTTAAGAAATTCTTTAAATTCCCATTAGATACTGCTGAGTAAAAAGGAACAAAGAAAATAGTTTAATAACAATAAGAAAAGCTGAAATAAGTATCTTAGCCCTTCTGGTTTAAATAACTCAGTGTTCAAAGAATTTCATTTGGTACAACCTAGAGTCATGGAATTGTATGGAATTTTGCAGTTTCTCTTTCTCTCTCCTCCTTCCTCTGCTAGTTTGTGTAAAAATGTCCAATTTCTTTTTGGTTGAATGGTTTCACTCCTCCACCTTTGAGTATAGATAGTTTTATTAAAAAATAGTGAACTTTGAGTTATATTTGGAGGCAGTCTCAAGCCCTAGAAGTAGCAGGATTTTGTTTACTGTTTTGCCCCAGCAGCTGCTCTCATCCAGTTATAAAGCCTTGACATCCAGTATGTTCTGGTGAGATTTTATTCTGGTACCAAAGCTCCAATTGCAGGTTCCAAAGTCATTTTAAAAAATGATATGTAATTGCATTACAATTGGTCTTCTCAAAAAATGAGTTTAATGAGAAGGTAAAAATGCTTTGTATTTGTTAAGCTCTTATGATGATCATTAGATATGAAGTATAAGTTTTAATCTTTAAAAACAGGTTATAAGATAAAGGTATATTATCGTCTTAATTGTACTGACAAGGAAACTGAGATGTGGAGAGCTTGAATAACTTGTCCAAGTTTGCAGAATGAAGTATAAACCACTGCACTATCCTGGAGAGTGCACTGCTTCTAGTTATCCTCAGAAATAAAAGAAGGGACTCACATCATACCATTCTCCAAAAACTTAACTTTCCTTTCCCAATATATTCATGTAAGAAAAGTGCTGCTACTGGTAAAAATAGAGAAAGAGGAAAATAAATACTAAATTCAAGTGAGAGTTGGCGTAAGAGCTCCAGTGGGATGGGCTTCGTAATGGAATCACTGGCTCAGTTAGTAGAATCGAAGCATCCAGGTATTCAAGTAGCAAGTGGCATTCAAGTGGGAATTAAATGGATGACTGTGGTACCCAGATAGCTTTGCACAGCACTGGTGTGTGTGTGTAACAGTTTACTCACGCTGAAGTATATAAAGTGAAGTGCGTTTAGCCTTTGACTCCTGATTACTTGTTATGTAACAGCCCTGTTCATGTGGCCAGCCTCCACTCCTCATGTGAGTTTTGGCTGTTGAGTCCTAGTTTGGAAATGCTGTGAATTTATTAACTTAGAGGACTGCTGCTTCTGTGGCCATGAAGGGTTAACTTGAACAGTACCCAGGAGTGTGAACCCCAAACTAGCCCTACCCCTTGCCAGAGCTTCATCCTTGAAAGCTGCTGGGAACAGAGAAGGGGGGTGCCTGGGCTTGGGACAAGGCAGAGGAGAGGTGCTTGCCTATAATCCCAAATTAGATCTCTGAACTGAGTTTTCCCTTTGCAAATGCCAATGGGAAAATAGTCCATTCTTAGGGTAAAGACTTTTTATAGATGTTTAGTACATTTGTGGTCTTTCCGCATTTTGTGTGTTAGTTATATTGACCTCTCAACAGGAAGTTATTTTTGCAATGAACTGTAACATGCTTTATTGTTATTAACAAAGTAGTCTTTCGTAGCCCTTTCAAGCATTTGCTTTAGATTGCACTGTAGAATATCATTTAATCTTCTCTGCTAAACATTGGGTCTATGAAGGTTTGGGTTCAGGAATTGTATTTTTCTTACATCCCGGTGTTATCTATGAAGTTGCAGAATAGTGGGACCCTATAATCATTGGTTAGTGATGAATTCTTTCTAGCACTAGCAACACTGGAATTGAACTAAAGCTTGGAGAGGGAAGACAAAGAATGACTCTCCTTTCAGATTTCTTTTATTCCATTGCAACTCACTCCATTTGGCAGAGAAGTTGTGTTCACTGAGAGAAGCTTCTCAGCAGTGAAATGCAAGCATTGGAAACGCCTATGGATAGCACTGGAGAATCCTTGGTTTATAGAAATTCATGTACACTTGAAGGAAAAAAAAATCAAACATATTTGGAGAATCATTCTTGTAACCACACAAAAACATTCCTAGCCATTTCTTTTGAGTGATTTATGAGCACTCCCTTGTGGCTGTTTATTAGAACCACTTGAAGTAGCAAAAGAAAAGTGACAGGAAACTTAATTGCCAAGCTTAATTTAATGTACTCACAGTTAAAGTGTGTCTACCTGATGAATGCAGTATTGTGGAGCGTTTTCCAGAATTAGATTTGCTTTTCTGCTACTGAAAATAAGTGAAATCACAGCTAATTATTTTTGAATTTTGGACATAGAACAATATCTGTAAACATAAATTGTTTAACCAAAGCTTTAGATAATGGTTGAATTTAAAAAAGAAGTTAATAAATTGCCTTAATTACTGAAATAAGGCATTTTCAAGAATTTATGTTAGCAATATTTAGGGATAGTAATCAAATTGCTTTTACGTTTTTCCTAAAACATCTTAGTATGGTCATGGAGAGTTGCACATTCCAAAAATATTGTGGGATCTTCAGTCTCCTGAACTCTGTGACTTAATCCCCTTCTCCTTCCCCCTCCTTTCCCAGCATTACCTTCTAGAAGGAATTTCATTGTGCTTCTTGTGGAAGTCTGGAGAGAAAGCAGTCCATGTAGGTCAAAATTGCAATTTTCTAGACTCTTTTTTTTTGTTTTTAAACTTTGCATTGTTTGTCATCAGACTTGTACCCTAATTCACATTGAGGGTTTCCCATTATTTTGTGTGTCATTTTCCTTTATTATGTGGTACCAACAATAGCTGTTTTTATCCTACCAAAATTTTAGCCCTTCTTTACTTGATTTCACCCTGTGATCGGCCAGTGTGTAGGGAAGAGAGTAGCACATTCCCTGGGGGAGGCGGGGTGTGAAGGTGAGGGTCAGAAGCAGCCAGATTGAGTTGTAAACCCACTTCGTATGCTTTGAGTGTTGGCTTTTCCATTCTGATCTCTTTAATTCAAATTCACATATTGTGAACCTCAGCCCTTTTACTGCACACAAAAGGAGCATCATATTCCAGATCTAAAACCACACACATGTTATCATGTTTTGGGGAAAAACTTAGGATATGATTATCTACTATGTTTAGGTCTCTGGGTGGGTACTGTCCTTTTATATTAACTTGGATTCTAATTTTATTTGGGAAACTATAGGAGTGCTTAGGAGAGTTAAAAGCATACAGCAGACGTTCGGTGAAGTCTTTGAAGGAGCTAGCGCTTATCAAGAACCTGCCGAAGGGGAGCAGGGGTAGTTCAAGTGGTCCAGCGCCTTTATCCATGTATTGAGATCCTGCGTGAGGTCCCAGGTTTGATACCCGGTACCTCCGAAGAATTAAAACAAAAAAACCCAGCTCTCATTGGGGAGCAGGTGTAGCTCAGTGTTGAGCACCTGCTTCCCATGTATGAGGTCCTGGGGGTCAGTTGCTGATACCTCCTTTAAAAGAAACAACAACTTGTCATAACTCAAATCCGTATTATTATTTTTATGTGCTTTTTATTTATTTATTTTTATTAAAACAGTTGTAGGAATACAGAAAGAACCTTAACAATATCGGTGCTGAGATTCAAACAGAACTGGGTCTATCCAAAAACTTGTTTTTAATACATTCCAGATGATTACTCATATATGATCAACTTCAGTCTTCATATTGTGACGAGCAGAGCATAGGATTTGGCTCATAGTAAACAACAAATCATATCTTTTTAGAAATTTTTTACCTCTGTCGCCCTATTGCCTGTTTCTCTCTCCCTTCCACATTCTGTTTCGTACACCCTTCTGCCACTTCCTCTGTTGTGTCCTTTCAGTTTCGCATTAGCAAAACGAGAGTAGAAAAAAAAGAAAATGGAGCAAATCCAAGTATCAAAGAAAAGCATAGACCAAGAAACAGGGGAGAAACAGAGATCGGGAATAATACTTGCCCCGTGGGGTGATTGCTAATTATCCCATTTGATTGGTGTCGTCTTCAGGCCTTTGCTTTACTTTTCTTGGCCGACTTAACCATTGCGTCTTCTCCCTTTCCTATCCTTTCCTTCCCAATTAAAAAGCCATTTCATTCATATTGATGACTTCTGCCATTTTGAGGCGAGGTGTTTTGCCAAGATTGTTCTTTGAGTCTACCTGTGTCCTCAGACTTCCTAAGCCCACAGGAAATTCGCCCTCTTGAATCCATCTCTGCTAATTACACGCCCCGCCTCGCTCACCCCGGTTCTAACTGTGGTGCCACAGTCCCCGTGTCTGACGCAGAAGTCTTAGTGTCACCCTGGATTCCTCTTTGCAGCTAGTCTGCCGCTGCTCCTTTCATGTTCTCCACAGAACTCTCTGGAATTCCCTGCTGCCTGTCTGTCAACAGCGCCGTCACCTGATCTTGCCCCGTATCTGGCAGACTTGAATTCCTGGTCCAGCTTCTGAGCTGGCCTATCCCAATCTCTTCATTCTCAGAATTATCTTACTAGATACTTATAGGCTTCTTAAAACAAGTTTTTACAACATTATTTCTCTTAGTAGAAGCCAGCAGTGATTCTGTGTTCAGACTTCTTTGCCTGGATTTTGGGTGTAATGCAGCCTCTGCTTACTTGTCCCAGTCAAGTTCCCTGTTAATACCAGTGTTTATCCCCCTTCTCTGGTCAGCCCACGTTAATAATAATTACCTGTAACAGTTATGTAGAGCCTCCTGCGTGCCAGGTTCTGTTCCACCCGCGTTACATTCCACTATCCCCATTTTTAAAAAGTTACCCGAGAGCCAGTAACTTGCTCAACACAAAAAACATCAGTGGCGTAGAATGAGTCGCTTAATAAATGCTTTCCGTGTCAGGGCTGCATCGCCCCCTCCTAGTGCTGTGCTGAGTCTTCACCCAGCAGAACACGGTTTAAACTCAGGTGTTCTTGAGTCAAATATCTGTACTTAAGCACTGTACTCTATGTCATCTGTTTCAGCCTCCTTATTGCTGGGATTTTCATCCCCTGAGAAGTGCCTCTCTGTTTAAAGTCACTAATTCCTTTGGATCTTGAATGTAAAGTACTTATTACGGTTTCTAGTATAAGCATCCAGTAATTGTTAACTTTTAATGTTGCTTTTCCTCCAAGTTATAATAAGGTGTTCATGATATGACTTTCCCCACATGCAAATTTAACTTTAAAGGGTGAATCAGCTATTTCTTACCTCTGTGAAATTAAAACTTATATAATATTTGGAGTTTCATGAGGTTAGAGAGGGAGAATTAATGGTGAGCTGCTTTGCCAACGCTGGAGGGGAGGCCCGGAAAGAGACAAGCCCTGTGCCTGGCTGCCCACAGCGAAGCACCAGGAGACGGTAGGTTCTGGAAGGGAAGGCAGGGACCTTGGCAGAGAACAGGGGTCGTTTTGCTTCACCATGCGGCGGGGCCCAGGTTCACCAGTAGCTGACTTTGGTGAGAAAGCATCTCTGCCGATGCCTTTTTGTTGACATTTCACAGCCTCAGAACTGTAAGCTTATATCCTAAATAAAATTCTCATTATAAAAAACGAGCTGCTTTTCCTGCTGTCTCCAGTTGTGTTTGCAGGAGACTTCTGCACAGTGTACCTGCAGGCTCAGTGTCTGAGCTCAGTGGGAATTAGGAGTGGGTGTCAGAGGTTTGGACCCCACTGCCTTTGAAAGGATTTTGAGTATTCATCTACTTTGTGAGCTTCTCAGCATAAGTTTTCAGGTCTTCTTTTCAAGATCCGTCATCACATTTTTCTGCAGAAAATGACAGAATTATAGAAGGCAATATGAGCACTACATTTCGTTTGTGGAATTTAAGAAAGCTTGACTAGTAACTAACCAGCTTAATAAAAAATAACTGAAAGTAGGGTAATATATTTTAATTTTGTTTCTTCTCTTCATCTTTGCATTTGCAAGTAAGTAACAGATCATGGTCAGTTAATTCAGTGACAGCAGAACAAATTTTAAATTTTGTTAACTGGGCCTATGTCTTATTTTTGTGCTTGCTTTCTTTTTTAGAAGGTACTGGGGATTGAACCCGAGATCTCGTACGTGGGAACCAGGTGCTCAACCACTGAGCTACTTCTGCCCCCGTTTTGTGCTTTCTAAAAGCAGCTTTATCAAGATTTCCTTCAGCATAATGTTATCCTTAGAAATCTATGTCTCCTTGCGTCCGGGCGCTACCCCCTGTACTTCCCACAACCTCACAGTATTCCTATAGATCAATATTAAGGATTTATCTATTTTGATGTTTCAGTAAATCCCGATTTGGGGTCTTGGTCTAAAATAGTGTTCATAGAAATGAAATCAGATGCTATTTTACTTGGGTTGGAAATATTATGAAAACATGCAGGCAAATCCCAAGAGAAAGGAATCTAATTAAATAGGAAAAAAATTGAATCTTATTTTTCAGCTGTAGAATTACAACATTCTATTGGCACAGTGGAAGAGCTTTTATATGTTTAATTTTTAAGTGATGCTCAAATTGACTACATTAAACCACTGTAAATGTGTTTTAAAATTTAATGTCCAATGTACTGTTTCTTAGTTAAATCCTAGAAAAAGACATTTAGATATTCAAACTAAGATTTTACTATGTGCATTTTCCCCACATTATGTACTTGGATCAGATGAAATAATACGTGAAAGCAACTTAATTATAAAATAGAAAAACACTTCACAAAATGTAAGTTGTTTTTATTTTATTTTATAGAAAAAACAATAGACCAAAAGCTGTATATTTCAAATGATTTGAATACTGGAGCCCTCTGTTTGAATATTGTTTACATGAAATTAAACAGAATTTGATGTATGTGCATTTTTAATTTCAGATTCAAAATGCAAATGATGTATTAATTGCGCCACTTGAGAAATTTCGAAAAGAACAGATAGGTGCAGCAAAAGTAAGTGTTGTTTTATTATTATTCATATATTCTCCTGGTACTTAAAAGATGACAAAATTTCAGATGTTAACATTTTCGAAATTAGAATGACCTTTTAAAAGATTCTGTACGTCATTTTTAACTTTTTGCACAGAGCCTATTACAAAGACTGGAATTCTTTGAAACACAAAAGATAGTATTCTTCTGCTGAACAGAGAAAAAGTCAGCATGTAAGAAGTGACTTCCTCCTAGCCTGGCAGTTTTAGGAAAGTGCCTTTTAAAGAGAGGGTGAAATGAGAGAAAAATTACATGCGGCTTTGTTCCTAATGCATTTATAAAATAAAAATTAGGGACATGGTATATTGAAAATTTAGTCATTAATTATAAAGGAACTTTTAATAGGCTCTATTTTTCTGTTACTAATAAAAATGTGTATTTGTGGAAGAACTCTAGGCATGTTTGTCACAAGCCTTTGCATTAATATGTAATTATGGGCTGATTATAATTTCCCTGAGCCTAATAATTTCTGAAATGTATAGATCCACACTTTAATCACCTGGTCAACATCACGTAAGCTCATAAAATTCAGCATTTCGAAACAGAACTCATCTCCTGTCCATCCGCCATCCTCCTTATCTTTGGTTTTCCATTTAGTCAGTGACATACCCCTTACTCATGTGCTGTCCATTCTACTGCAGGTTTCTCTTTCCTCCTTAAATTCTGTCTGAATCATTGAAATAACCTACTAATTGGTCCTGGCACCCCATCCCAATCTGTTTTACAAGCTTTTGCCATCTTTGATTATACCACTCCTCCAACTGCAGAAAATGTTAATGGTTCTCCTTCAGAGGGAGTTGAATCCTGACAACAGGGGTTTCCACAGCCAGCCTGTCTGCTCTGCCTCCGCCAGGCACAGCAGTCTGTTCACATCTCCCTCTAGACCCGTCTCTACATCCACGCCTTTGCCCAGACGTTCTCCTCTGCCTGGCATGTTTCTTACCCCCCCACTGGTGGAAGGCCTGCCGGCTTGCCATGGCTTAGCACGTACCCCAACACCAGGAAGACGCCTTCCTTGTGTAAGCCTTTTCTGATACAGCCATTTCCTTTCTGGAACTGATTTTTTTTCCTTCTTTTAGACTCTAGTAGGCTTTGTACTTGTTTCCTGTAATTTCTGCTTTATTTTAGAGCTCTCTGTGCATTTTTTTTTACCAATCATAAGCAATTATTCAGTCAGGGACTAAACCAGAGCTGCTTTGTGTTAATTAATTCAAGCATTGTTTACTATCCTGCGCGGCCCTCGTGGCACGCATGGTGTTTGGTAAGATTAAGGGATGTGCGTGTAAGCGAGCAGCAGGAGCCATGCACTGGGGTCCCTTATTATCTTTTGTGGAAAGCAGACAGCACGTCATGGCAAACACGCTGAGGGCTGTGGTGGTGCTTTGGCGGCTGGTAACTGATGGCTCTGACCTTGTCTCACGTATCAGGAAATGCCTTCTGGGGAAGGCGTTGCTTCAGCAGAGACCTGAACCATGAGAAAGAAGTAGCTGGGAATGGGGATGCAGGAGCTGATGGGGGAGCATTTCAGACGTTTTAGAATAGGTGACAGAATGGTATAAAGACCTTGGTGGGGGAAAGAGTCTAGCGTTTTAAAGAATGGAGGGCCAGTGTGTGAACTACACAGCACCAGGCGGGCAGGGACCACACGTATAGCTTTATAAACGGCTCGCGGTGTTTGGTTCCTTATGATAAGCAGTGGGGGTGGGAATCATCTTTGCAGTTTAAAATATCCCTCTGGCTTCCGTGGCTTGCATGGAATGGAGGAGGCAAAACTGGTCAAACCCCTTAGAGGTGGGGGCTGCTGGAGGCAAGAATGGATACACTGGCAAGGTGACAGAGGCTGTGGAGTTAAGGGGATGAGTGAGAGCCGTGTTAGAGGTGTCATGGAAAGGACAGGAAATGAGTTACATGCTGGGAAATGAGGAGGAGGGACATTTCAAGGAATACCCAGGGCTCCTGATTGCCTACGTGGGTGGTGGTTGGAGCCGTATACTGAAATAGGAACATTCGTGCTTGAGTGGCAAAGATGCGGAGTCCTGCTTCGGGGACATTGATTTGTGGTTCCTCTGCATCATCCGAGATGATGAGTTAGCGGGTGTGCCTTCAGAGCCCCATTAGAAATAGACATTTTGTCCTCTAGGTGGGAAAGTCATGGAAGTAGGTGAGACCCCCCCTGGGACAGAACAGCGCAGAAGAGCAGAGGACCTAGGAGCAATGACCTACCGGCTCCAACACTGGATGGCTGGGGACAGACGGGTTAGGGCAGTGAAGGAGGCTGAAAAGGAAGCGCATAAGAAAGATGAGAAGTACAAGAATGTGGTGCCCAGAACAGGGAAAGGGCATCTTTCCAAGGGTAATAACAGCTGATTTTTTTTTTTCCTTCATTTTTTTATTTTGTACATTTAATAATTGAAAATATGAACAACAATATAGTTGAATAAAAATGTACATTTCTCAAATGTACTGGATACATATAATTTTTTTTTTGTTTTAAATCATACAATCTGTTACACAATGTATTTGGTTTGAAGCAAGCCAGCTGATTTTTATTGACAGGTCCATGGCAGGGACCTCACTGCCCACCTGTGAGATGGGTGCTGGCTTCCCACCTGCTTTGCAGTGAGGAAAATGATGAGGTAACCTGCAGCAGATGACAGCGCTAGGAAGTGCCGAGCGTGAACCTGAAATCAAGCCATTTTACCTCACGGCCTCAACTTGCAATCCTTCCCTTCATCCATGATATATATTTTAAAAATAGAATTAAAGAGCTTTGTGTAAAATTCTTTCCCTACTATGGGATACAACACATTTTTTGGCCCATTTAAAAGAGTAAATTTTTATTCATTTTATTTTTTTAAAAAATTTTTGTTCATTTTATTATTTTCCTACCCGAAGGCTGAGATGTAGGCTACAGTTTAAACGGCAGGATGAGTAACAATGATGACCTTTTTCTTCTTCTTCTTTGAATCCCAATTCATGGACAGACCATCTAAGAATACACAGCACTGTACTGTGTCTTTGCGTCCTCCCTGGGAAGTTTCCGTGTGATGAAATCAAGCCAGGTGAAGTCTTGAGCTTAAAGAGCATCACCGTTGGTCTTTAGGTGGCAGGGCTGCTGTGTGTGTTACCTGCCTGGTGCTCTTAGTACTAGATTGTTCCTGGGTTGCAAAATCATCCTTATTTAGTAAGAGAATAGTGAATTACAGACATTCTCTTCTGAAATACATGTATAGGTCAGTTTTCTTTTAGTATAGTTGTAACATGTTGGGAGGAATGAAATTATTTCACAGTACTTAGTTTTCACATCGCTTTACTCTGTTTTATTTAGAAATATTTTCTTACTTGGTAAGTCAAGTTAATTCTACAAATGGCACTCTGCTGCCTTGCAGAGCCTTTGAGTGGAGATTCCCACAAGCCTGGCCAGGCTGATTAGCTGGCTGGAAGGCAGGGATGTCATAAGTACACAGTCTTCCACCGCAGCCAGCGACTTCCGCAGCTCGGTCCACACAGGCAGAGTGGAAAATGCTGAGTCAAAGCGGCCCTCTTCTCACAACCAGATGATACTGTTTAGCTCAAGTGGATCACGTCCATGGACTGCAGGCGCTTCCTTTGTAGTGTGCTCTGTGGAGCTTTGAGACGCCTGATAGTTTGCTGTGGAAATTGAGGCCTTCGTGGGAAAGATCGTGCACCTGCGAGCGGCATTGGAAAGATTGATGTCCAGGTTGTTGGACTGAAGGACAGGAAGGTCGGGGTCCTGCTTTGTGAATAGTGGGAGAGGAGAAGGATGATCTGTAAACAGTTGTCAGGAATGTATTTATTTAAAGGTTCTTTGCCTAATGCTATATGCAGAGTGGAGCTGTATTGCATGTGCCAGATGGTTGGCTTGAGGCCTTGGTTTCTTTAGTCCGTCTCCTGACACATGCCGGTTTAAATTCTGGAAAATGAGTGAAAAGCAGGTGTTCAGAGCAAGTTATGCCACCTAGAAATTTCACTGTTTGCATATATCCGGAGTGGCATTTTTACAGAGGAAGATGAATCCCTTGGTTCTGTCCGTAGTTGGGTTTGGGTCTGCCTCTAAGCATCTCTTTATTTGTAAACATGCCTTGCACATATAATTATTTTAATATGTAGTGTCTAAAAATCTTTGGAGAATTGTCACAATTAATCCTGTTAAGCCTTAAATTTCCTTTTAAATTTCTCTTTTTACACTTTTGGCATAAGTTGGCAAAAATATTTCAGTAATTGTCTGAAAATCTCCTCCTTGCCCCAAGAGAGAATCATTCTAAGTTATTTCCACACTTTGTTCCTACAAAGAGGGCGACTCCGAAATAGAGGTGGCACTCCTGACCTGCCCTCTCCTAATCAGACAAATGCATTGTGTAGAAGCGTGTGTGAACGCACACACACACCAGGCTGTTACGTATTTTGTGAGATGGAACTGATTCAAGGGAGGCCAAACGCCCGTTTTCCAAGGAAAGAAGCATAACTGAGCAGCTGGCTGGTGACGGATTGAGGACTAAAAGCCACCAGTCTTGTGACTCTTCCATGCTGCTCTTCATAATACTCTTGTGAAATATTTCATTTCCCTTTAAGAAAAAAAATTGATTTAATGTGAAATATATCTTAATTATGAACATGTTTCAGATATGCCCAAACTCACCTTGAATCAAGCACAATTGACATGTTTTACTTATCTTTGAAATTCCCCTCAGAGGTCCCAGCACACAGTAGGGATGTTAACACTGAGTAGTTTCCTTGGAGATAAGAGACTTGAGAAATTCTGCCCATAAAAGTTAAAAGATACATTCTTGCTTCTATGGGAAATGTTTTAGGAAATAGTATGTATGGTCTTCTATGGTTTTAATGCAGTCGTAAACAGTATAGTATTAGTCATTTCAAAATAGAACTTGGTTTTCTTGTCTTTGACCTCAAATGGAAGGCTGGAATGGATCCCGATAATTCTCATCCCTTGGTTCTGTCCGTAGTTGGGTTTGGGTCTGCCTCTAAGCATCTCTTTATTTGTAAACATGCCTTGCACATATAATTATTTTAATATGTAGTGTCTAAAAATCTTTGGAGAATTGTCACAATTAATCCTGTTAAGCCTTAAATTTCCTTTATGTGAGAAATGACAGCAGTCTATAATTTGTTGCCTCAAACACACACATGACTTAGAGAATCTAGAAGGATTATAAATGCTTTACTTACTGTAAAATATAAATTCTTTGCCACCCACCTGGAATATAATTTGGACTCAACAATGAGAACAATTCCAAAGACCGTGGTTTGCAGAATCAGAGCATGAACTTAGCAGAGCATCTTACTTTTCTTCCGGTGTCAATAGCTCCCAAAGAGAATGGCCAGGGATGGTTTTTCCTTTGCTTTTGAAAAGACAACAGGCTCCTGAGTTTTTCAGAAATGGAACAATTTTGTCTCATGGACCGAGCCTTTCTGGCAAGGACTGTCTTTGGGGCTGAGTTTTCTGAGCAAACTACAAACCATTTGATAGTTGTTTTGCAACTACTTGTTTCTATCAGTGGAACCTGTGTGTATGCACAGGGCTGCAGAATTACTGATTTCTGTTATGTAATCACCTTTATAACAGTAATAACAGCTAACCTTTGTAATATAATAATGATAAATTGTGAACCAAGTACTACTGCCCTAACTATTTTACATGTAAATTCGTTTAATCCCTACAGCCAACCTATTAGGTAAAACTGTTATGCTCATTTTATACATAAGGAAACTGGGGCGCAGAGAAATTAAGAAAATTGGCTGAGGTAATGTAACTAGTTAGGAGTAAAGCCAGAATTTGAACAGAAATGCGTTAAACCTGTGTAGAGTTGTTTAATAGCACTGGGACATTTTAGGTGCTTAAGAAATTTTAATTCCTCTTCTGTTTTCTTAGGGAAGGAAAATTGGCTGGTGGATTCATTTGGAGAGGGAGGTAATGCTTTGTAGTATTTAACAGCAAGTTCTTTAGAGCAGGTGTTCTTATCCAGGGGTCCGTGGAAAGATTTCAGGGGGTCCGTGAGGTTGGAATGAAAAAAGTGAACTTATTATCTTTATTTTCTGACCTCTAACTGAAATCTGGCATTTCCTTCACTTGTGAATGTATTCAATAAATTACAGTAGTATTCCGTGGTTTTCACCTGACTGGCAAAGGGATCCGTGGAACAAAATAGGTTAAGAACCCCTGCTTTAGAGTCAGACAAACTTGAGCTCAAAACCTGGTACTTATACTACTAGAAATATGAACTTGGGCAAGTTAATTACCTTTTCTAAGCCTTAATTTCCCCATCTGAAAAATGGAGAGACTAATAGAACCTTCTTCATAGGATTAATATGATAGCTAAATTTAGACATTGCATATAACTTTCCTTAGCACAATTTCTTCCAGAGTAAGCACTAAGATGTTATTCTTATTTTATCATAAATAATTGTTGCTATTATATAGTTTCTGTCGTTATTAGCCAAATATTGCAATAAAAATGACAAGGTCAGTCTTTTTGAAGGTCAGTTTGCTTAATTTTGTTTCATAGAGACAGATTTGAGCACTGATAAAGTTGTGGTTTGCAGGAATTGCATTAGACGGGTATTACTTATAATCAACAACACTTCAATCTGTGGAGCCCTATTACATAGTGTATTACATACATTATATACCCTGTTACATAGTGTATTACATACATTATAAGGTAGGAGGTACTGTCGTTTTTCACGTGAGTAACCAAGCCCCAGAAAGATCAGATGGCACTGGGAACAGCCCAGGGGCGGTCTATCTGCAGCTAGGATTTGAACCCAAGCCTTCTGAGACCTAATTTAGTCATCTTGGTGCCATACCATTCCTATCCCCTCCTGAGAATATAAGCCTCTTTCTGTAGTTCATAGTGTGTTTTCCTCATCCTTATATCATCCCTGTGAGGTAAGCATCAGCCCTGCTTGACCCCATTGCCACCACTGGAAGAACAAGCCAGCTCATGGCCCCTGCGGGCAGTGCGGGAGTTCGTAGTTATCTCTGTACTTGACAGGTGGTGCCACTCAGTGTCTCTACAGGTTTCAGAACTGCCGACTGGGTCTTGCCGGGGTAACACGTTCTCATGTACGTTGCAGAGCTTGCCAGGTGCACAGTTGAGCCTCCCATAGCGCTAGAATTCTGGGTAAGGATATAACCCAAAGCCATTATGCCAAACAGTTTTCAAAGCAATTTATGTGATACACAATGCAATGTTATATAGTGAAGGAGTGTGTGTATATATAGATTATTATAGTTTTATTGGGTGGTTGCTCTGTGTCCACATATGTGACTAAGCTCTGATGTTATAATTGGATCACACTAAATCATAGATAGGATGGATCGTCACTATTTTCTCTCCTAATGGTTCTTACTTTGATGCCTAAAGAACAATACTTTAGAAATATTTTAAGCTTCTCCACAAATTGTATTTTTACAAAAGATTCTTATGCTAAATTCTTAGTTTAAATATATACTTAAAAAAATACAGCTTACAAGTCCTGTTCTTAAATAGTAGTTGAAATACAGTGGAGCTTTACTCATG
>JAQZBX010065468.1:0-16305 GCA_029593785.1 Cabassous unicinctus | reverse complement strand
CGCTCCTTCTCTGAGGGCACTTTGTCTGGGAGTGTGGGGCTGGGGTGGGAGGATGGTGGGAGGGGATGGAGTGGAAGTGGCCAACAGACAGGCGCACACATGCCAGGCAGAATACGGTAACCGGAGCCAGGTCGTTCTTCAGGGGTTCTGCGAAGGAGCAGTTCTCTGATGGTTAGGAAGCAAAGAGCTCCTTGTGTGGATTATACGCAAGTGAAACATCATGCCCACAAACCACGTGGGGATCCGCGGGCGCGTGCAATGCCATGCACGCAAAATGTCTGCTGTGGCTTCAGTTTAAAAACAAAACAAAGCACCAGGACGTAAGGCAGGCGTCTTCAGAAATATCACGATTGCTCCTCACCATAAATAGCTGGGAACATAATAAAATTATTTTGGTGTCTTCTGTGTGATGTTAGTGATTAAGCGTGGGTAAAAAGTCACGTTCCTGGGGTTGGGACGTCAGGCCAACACCCCAAATTCCCATCAAGTTTGGTCCTGTGGTGGTGGAAGTTTGCTTTTGAGTTTGGGCTGAGTCACTGTCCTGATGAAGAACTGTGGCAGTTTTGGGCCCCAGAATCAGAAGCAAGTGGAAACTGGTATTTGTGAGATTTTCTAGCGGCAGGGTCTGAGGTGGGAAAGTAGAGGTGGAGGGGACTTGGGCCCATGATGGAATGGCAGACCCGAAGCTGAGCTGTGTTCTGAAACAGCAGCCCTTCAAGAGAAGTCAGAGGAGGGTTAATGGGTTTGTTTTTTTTTTAGAGAAAGACCTTTAAAAAGCCGTGAAAGTAAAAAAGGCAGCGTTGCAGAAAATATCAGCTTTTCGTTTAATGTACCTAGCTGCTAATTATGCAGGGGAAGGTTGTCTGTTTGTTCAGACTTACATGTTAGGGGCTGCGAGGGAATCACTGGGGATTGGCTGTTACGACCAGAAAAACCAGATGGGTTTTAGGAGCAAAATCCCTTTGGTTTAGCAGAGATCCAACTCAAATAGTTTAAACATCCAGGGTTTATTTCCTTACATGATGGAGTCTGGGAGGAGGCTGCCTAGCAGGGCTGTGGCTGTTCTGAGGTCCTCAAGGACTGGGCTCCTTCCAGCTCTCGGCAATCCCACCCCGAGGGCGTGCCCTTCTGCTCACAGTCTAAGATGGTGGCTGGAGCTCCACCTATTACATTCCAGAGGGAAGGAGGGCAGACAGAGGAAGGCCCCCTCCTCTTCCTTTTAAGGAAACTTTCTGGAAGTACCACATAGTGCTTGAATTTCATTGGTCAGCCCTAGTCACAGGCTACACCTGCCTCTAAGGGAGGCTGGGAATAGAGTCCTTTAGTTGGGCACGTGGTTGCTCAGAATAATTTTAGGAGTTCAGAGTTCTGTTACTAAGCGGGAGGAGGAGAACTTTTGGAGGCAATTAGCATATTTGTCAAGGAAGCTTGTAATGGAATGATGAAAATGGACCTAAACTGCATGCACAGTAAATCTACCACAAGCAATGGGAACTAGCCGTCATAGATTTAGTGATTCACTCATTCATCATTTATAAACATTAATATATGCTAGTTCTGGGGATAAAGAGATGGCTCTAGACTGTAGACTGACTTCTGGGGATCTCTGTCTTGAAAGACAAAGCAGACAAAGCAAGTCTTTAATTCAAATACTCTTTTGTGGGGGATTTGGGAAAGAGACCCTCTGCAGACTTATTTTCTGCTTCTGATGTGATTCTTACTGTAGCATAGTGTTAAAGAGTACCATGCGGCCTGGGCTGAGGTACTTGGCTTCTGTAAACCTCTGTTTCCCCATCTTAAAATGGGGATAATCAAAGGGCTCTCATGAAGAGCAGAGTGATTGCTACTACTGAAGCACTTAGAACAGTGAGCGGCACTTATTAAGTGGCATATAAATGGTTGTTTAAAAATGAAAATAATCTTTTATTAGAAGAGAAATTGACCCATGGGTCTGTGAGACTGGAATTCCCTTATCCTATGCCCTTTTTTTTTGTCACTAGTAATAACATTTTATAGGGCCTGAGCATTTTTATAGCTAATCAAATAATTTTATGTGCATTATGTAATTTGGCCTATACAGACTCCTGTGACTGTATCCTGTGAGCTTCTTTGTGAGATACACTGCTGGGGGTAAGAGAGGCACAGTGCCTTTTTAAATTTAACACATCTGCCAAGTGCCAGAGCCTCATGAACTTTCCCACTAGTACTATTAACCACTACCATTTTTATCACACTTGCTGTGTGCCAAGCAGCACACCAAGTTAAAAAACAAATCAGCTCTAACCTTCTTAGCAATCTGGTAAGGTATTATTCCCATTTTACAGATGGCAAAATTGAGGTTCAGAGGGGTTAAATAAGTTACCTCAGGTCCCATAACTAATGAGTGGAAGAATCTAAATTCTGCTTGAAACCGAAACCCCTGACCTTTTTGCTATAACACACTATTGTTACATTTACCTGAAGAAAAGGTGGATTGTCCACTCCTTGGCTTTGTAGGCTTTGATAAAAGGGATCGTGTCTTTTCATCCTTGTTATCCTGGATCTCAATGCCTGGCCCCGGGCCGGGTGCCTGGTGAGCCGATCTAAGTGGAACTGGCCCCTTGCCACCCGTCTCTCCTCCAAGCTACGTAACGAGCCGAGTGGCCAGAAGCCTGAGCCCTGGCTCAGCCGCAGCCTGGTGTCAGTTCCCTGTTGAATGCAATTTCCGAAGTTGCTTAGTTTCTCCTCCATCATTGGGTGGCATCAGATATCACTTCCTTTGCAAGTTTTTGGCTCTTCCTTGGGAAACTGCTGAATGTTATGATTTCGCTCGTCCATAGCAGAACAAGCATTCAGTAATAAAAAGATAATTGAATTTGTTGATGGAAACAGGCTCTGATGAAGTGGAAACCTCAGTTCTTTGCCAGTGGGAAACTCTCAGGACTGGAGCTCTGTGGAGTGTGATGGATGTATTCAGCTTTGGTATCAACGATTAAAAGAATTGTTGGGAAAGATGGGGTGGACAATATTTGCAGGAGGGGTCCCTAAACTTTAGAGAGAACAATCCCTGGGCACTCAATAGACAAATGGCTCCTGGAAGGCAAGTGACTTCAGTGGTTTGTACCCAAAGATAGGGTGGAGCTCATAACTTAGAAGGAGGCCTCTGCTGCTCTGCCACAGGGGTCTGTCTGTCTGTCCCATGCTTTGTTCCCTTCTATAACTTTAAGTGAGGATGAGGAGAGCTTGCTGTAGTATAAAGAAGACAGTTGGACTCAGAAGATGTTAGTTTAAATCCTAGTTCTACAGATCACTTTCACTTGGGGTTTCACTTTCCTTATCTGTAAAATATAGATAATGTATAATATGCATTATTTTTTTGCGTGTGGATAAAAAAAGAATATTCTTCTTTATTAATTTTTTATTGTGATAACATATATAACACAAAATTTCACATTTGAACCATTTTTAAGTGCACACCTCAGTGGTATTAATTACATTCACAGTGTTTTGCTACCATCACTGCCATCCTTTGCCAAGGCTTCTTCATCACCCCAAACAGAAATCCTGTACCTATTAGGAAATAAATACCTCCCCATTTCCGCCTACTCACAGCCCCTGGTTAGCCTCTAATCTACATTCTGTCTCTGTGAATTTGCTTATTCTAGATATTTTACATAAATGGAATCATACAATATTTGTCCTTTTATGTCTGGCTTATTTCATTGAGCATAATGTTTTCAAGGTTCATCCATGCTGTAGCATGTGTCAGAACTTCATTCCTTTTTATGGCAGAATAATATTCCATGGTATAGATATACTTTTGTTTATCTTTTTGGCTATTGATGGGCACTTGAGTTGTTTCCACCTAATAATGTGCATTTTGAATGGCAGTTCTGAGTCCAAACCAGGGCAACTTGGGAAAGCACTGGAACAATATCTTACAGTGTACACTGAAGATATGATGCTAAATATTAGATTCCTATAACATATCACATAGCTTAAAGATAAAAGGAATCATAAATGCTTTTGGTGTCAGATTTAGTACTCAAAAATTACTTGACAGGCTATATTCAATTCAGTTTTTAAAATAATCAATACCTTTTTATGTACTAGCTGCTGGGACATAGTGATTAATCAGAAAGGCTACAGGCACCCTGACCTCCCTGTGCTTCTAAAATCACCACAAACATGTAGAAGAAGCAAAAGGATGTCCCTAGTTAAAGCCTAGCACTGGGAATCCCTGGGGTCAGGAGTGTAGGTGAGGGTGTAAGTGAGGGTTAGGCAACTTGCACACGTATTCTGGACAGCATTTCATAGTCTTTGAAATCATCTAAGCTAAGGTTTCAAGTAGCTTTCTGCAGAATAAGTCCATTCTATCATTCATTCCACGGATAGCGTGCGAGGTGCTGAAGCTGTAGAGACGTTGAAGGTAAGCAGGGTCTGCTCTCATGGAGCTTCGCCACACTTGGGTAGTCTTTGGAATGATAAGGAGGCAATTCAGGTATCATCTGGAATAACTCTCAAAACTCAGTCGCTCTCAGGTTAGGCCTTAATTACATAGATGAGGATGCCGAGATTTAGATGTAGCAGTGGCTAACTAAAATCACAGAGCACGTTGGTAGCAAGACCCAGGCTCTTTTCAGGCAAGGTTTAATGATTGATGGGCTGTGGTGGGGAGGAGAAGAAAGCATTGAGGATGGCCCCACATCTTTGGGTCTGATGCCAGGGGCAGAAGGAAAAGAAAGAAGTAAGCCAGGGTACTGGGATTGACAAGTTTACTCCTGGCAACAGGAAAGGTATTGGTTTCTATTGCCAAAGTCCAGCTCATCAAGCTCTTGGTGACCTTAGTGGTGACGCATCAATGGAATCATTGAGGTAGCCATATGGTAATGGGATAAGGGCTAAAGGGGAGTTGAGGTAGTTGAGACAACTCGTGCAGATTACACTTTCAGTAAGTTTGGTGAAGGGAAAGCCCAAGAGGTGAGATGGTAACTGGAGAGAGGAAAAGAAGAGGTTTTTTTGTTCATTTGTTACAGATTGCCAGGACATGAGCTTGTCTTTGGTCAAGGGGAAGGAGACAGAGTAGCAGGAACTGAAGACACATATAAGAGAGGGTGACTGATGGAGATCAGTCCTGGAAGAAGACACAGGGGAAGGAATTCGGTTTACAGGACATGTCATCCTTCCCCCTTCTCACACAGGAGAGAAGGAGATGAGAAGGCGGGGGGGTGATGGTGTGTTTAAGTTTAGAGGAGGAGGGGTATACTGTACTAGTGCCAGAAGCTTTTTATATTCTCTGTGAGGTAGGAGATAAATTCATTGATAAATTGGGTTGGACTTTAATAAGTTTTGTATCTCAGAGGGGAGCCAAGATCAGCCAACACTTTCACATAAGGACTTAATGATAAAGGAATAATGTATGAGTTAGACAAATTACCATTTGTCTCTTGGAACTGAAGTGTGAACAGAAGGGATAATGCCTGGCTTTGCTGATTGTTTTGTCTCATTTGAGAACAGAAGCGGGCAGCTGGTCTTTAACCAGGATGTTTATGGATGTGTGCACATAAGTGACGTGTGTGCAAGCTTGTTAAACCTACCAGAAAACTGCCTCCTGCCAGATCATTACCATTCCCTGATCGATCTTGGGCTCCTAGTCGGTCCAGACCACTTTGGTGAATTCGGCTTTCCTCCCATCCTCTGCTGTAATGCCGCCACCTCCGTGATGGAACTTGAAACTGATCATGTCAGAGCCAGCAAATTGCCTCCCCTTGGAAAGGACGAGGCTGATGAAACTGATGTCTTCTGGCCTGGGATCTCTGCCTCCTCTGGGACTGAAGAGAGTGTGGCTTCTAGTCCTTATCAGAACCCTCTGCCCCACTGTCCCATGAGTTCAGCCACGTAACAGTCAGATTTAGAGGCCAGTCTACGGATGCTTCCTGGAAAGAGTGCTCAATTTGGAGACGGATGTGCCTGGGTTTTCATCCTGGCTCCATCACGTCTTTCCTGAGCCTCTAGCGGAGCCTCATTTGACCTCCCTGCGTGTCAGTGTGCTTCTCGGTAAAAGGAGATAATCACGTCTCCTTTGGTTACTTCAAAGATTCTTTGAGAGGATTAAGCTGGCCAAGGAATAGAAAAGTGATATACAAGGTAGGGTGTTTTTATTAAGAAGGGGGAAGGGAGCTAGTTTACTGAACACAATCTGTGCATTTGCTGATGTTTTCACCTTTGTGGGGTCATTCCATCCTCATGGAAAACCTCTGAGTTTGGTGTTATTATACCCATTTTTACAGATGTTGAAACTTATCCAAGGGTGGGCAGTCCTGAGTCACAACTATTTTCCTAGAGGAATTATTGATTAACTCTTCCTTCACCCTCAAAAGTTTGGAATACAAATTATATGGTCACCCTACATGAGAGTGAGTGCCAGGAGCTGATCAGATGCCGTGTCTTTGTCTTTCTTCCTCAAGAGTGGATGGTGACCACTAAGTGAAAAAGATTGTTACATGGGTCTAGGTTAGAGTCCAGGCAAGGAGGAAGTGAAGAATAGAGCTGTAAGAGGGGAGAAGAACTGGCAAACAGGGTGGGAGAAAAAGATGAAAGGAGCAATGGAAAACACAGGAGAAAGCAGATGTGAAATTTACCACCATCTCATTATAAGACACCCAAGGCATTGCAGAAAGCGGTCACCAAAAATGAGTGGTCTAATTTCAAACTCCCTTGCTGGGGGACGGGTTCTTGGCTATGACTGTTCCTTCCCCCTCAGTTTTACCCGTCAGGACGTGGGCAGTGAGGAGGGGCATCCAGACCATGCCCTGTCCCTGAGCCTGTTTCTCTTTCTTTTCCACCATTCTCAGGGCTTATTCACATATGTCAAATGGGAAATGAGGGCTGAAGGTTCCAAGGGAATAATGCTTTTTTTTTTCCTTCAATTTTTATTTTTAAGAATTGAAATGCAGCAGATGAAGAATTTGTACTTAATTATTACCAGGTTGATTAAGAACACAAATGGTTGGGGTGTGGGTGAGAGGAATTTCCTTGGAGTATTTTTTTTTTTTTCACTCTATTTCTGCCCTGCAACAAGGCTGTACTTTTCTGCCTCAAAAGCAAGAGAGGCATTCCCTGCTAATCCGCTGTGCTCTGCATGGGGTACTCTTAGCAAAGCCAGCTCATCTAAGAATAAAGATAGGAAGCTACAGGAGGAGAGAACCGTTTGGTTATGCTTATGTCAGATTCACTCACTTACTCACTCACTCACTCATTCATTCATTCATTCATTCATTCCCATACTCATTTGTTTGCTCATTTACTAACCACCTACTACTTGGAAGGCCCAGGGGTGGGTATGAGAGTGGGAAGATAGGACGATGACTGCCACACAAATCCTATCCTCAGAAAGCTCGTGGTCCCGGGGGTGGGGTGGGGGAAGGATTTAATGAACTAAAACGAAAGGCTGGAAGTCCAGAGTTTAAGGGTAATGCATTCATTCGGTGTGAGGCCACTTCCTGCAGAGGGTAATTTGGGAGGTTTCTGACAGGAGGTGGCATTGAAGATTTGGTAGGATGTGAATGCACAAAAAGCACGGGAAAGGACTGTCAGGCAGATGGAGTGACCAAAAATAAAGCAGGACGTTTTAAAATCAGGTGTCAGGAGCAGTGTAATTTTATTAAAATACCGATTCTATAAGAGGGAGTGGGGAAAAATAAAGGGGAAAGTGTGGTTGGGTTTATACCACAGACAGCATACATACTGGACTAAAAAGTTTTAATTTTAATCTCTTGGTGAAAGATAGACATATAAGGTGGGTTACGTAATTCATCGGTTTATTTATCTCTCTGTATATTTTTAATTTCACACGGGAAGGGGAAATGATCATATCTGGTGGTTGAGTAAAGATGGACCCAGGTCAAAGGAGATCAAAGGCATGTTTGAGACTGTTTTGAACTAAATAAGAAAATTTATCTCCAGAAAGAGAAGCGTAAAGTTAACCCTAATCCAGGGTATTAGAATTTTTGCATGTATACACATTGTCAAAAGAAACAAAGGCACCAATATAACCAAAGCCGGAGTTTATTGAAAGAGAATCTGCTCAAGCAGGGAGCTCTCAAGCTGGGGAAGTCGGAGTGAGAGTCTCAAGAGCCATCTGGGTAGAACTGTTTGTAAAGGCACTTAGAGGATTTTCAAGTGGGAAGTTACAACGATTAGTTGATATTTAAGTTTCTTATTATATAGGAAGATCTTACACAACAAGGAACAGGTGGTTAGTATGATATACTTACCCATTTCTGATAGGCTATCACTACTGGGCCAAAACTCATTACTAAGCATCAAAGTGTTGCTCAAGCTGCAATTTTATCAGCTCTTGGAAAAGTCCTGTCCCTGTGAGCAATTATTTTGTCTTTTGGAAAAGTCCCTGTCATTTCTCAGAAAGGGTTTGTTCCCGGCAACCCCCAGTGCAGAGAGCCATTTTCTTTTAACCACATAGTTCATAATGTGTTGGACATGACATGATTAAGCGTCATGGCTGCTGGGGAGATGTGGCGTTATGGAGCTGAAATGGGATATTTTTCAATTTGAACTCTGAGTAGGAAGCAACTTTTTTTTTTTGGTGGAACGGGGAGGGAAGTACTGGGGATTGAACCCAGGGCCTTGTACATGGGAAGCAGGCGCTCAGCCACTCAGCTACATCTGCTCCCTAGGAAGCAACTCTTTGAGCCCAAAGCTCCCACAAATGGTGTACAGCGTAGAGAATGCTGATCAGGGCAGAGAGGAAGCAGATGCTAATGGGAACACAAATATAGACATCTAAGGTCAGTGAGCCAGAGAGTTGTAGCTTCACTTAACCATTCAGAATAACAAATAGAGCAGTGGTTCTCAAAAATTTTGCATACCACCAGTAAAAACTTAGTGATAATAGTTAAAATGGTAACAATATGGTTGGTTTCTCAAGGACAAAACAACCAGCAGAAATAAAGCTTAACAGTAATTCTCTAGGTTTATTAATTAAAATGAGTAGAAACAACTGTAAACTGTAATTGACCTAAGACTCCAATGATAGAACCCTGGAAATAATTGCTCAAGTTCCAAACATTTGAAATTTGAACATACACAATTAGAACTGTTTGTCTTGTAGAAATAGCCAGATTTCTTGGTAACCACTGAATTAAATAATTTAAGTGCATTTTAGTAATGTGCCAGTTTTAATAAATTAGTTTCCCATTTTAGTAATCTTATATAACTCAGTAGGTAACCAGTAATATGTGGGAATATAATCTATGGAGTAGTTATATGTGGGAATGAAATCTATGGAGTAGTTCAATACTTGCCAAATGGAAGTTCACTGTTCATTTGGGTCCACTTTGGGGTGAAACATGCTGCCAGCATTTTTCATAGCAAGTTGGAGGGAAGTACCAGCCCATAGAAATCAATTGATAAAGAGTCAGTCATTTGATCAAGAGTTTAAGCAAAGAGTAGGAATTAGGAATGAGGGTCCTAAAGCTAGAAAGCACGCATCCCAACTCAGGTCGGTGCGGTGAGAGACACGAGCAAGGTCAGACCCACCTAAGAGCATGTGGGCCTGCTGGGCATGAAGATTGTCCCTGCAGTGAAACTGAGTGGGCTCTTCTCCAGCCTCTCAGTGCAAGGCATGGGGCCTGAGCTCAGAACCTCGTGTCCTTCCTGTAATAGAGTAACCAAATGTGGCTCTTTTCAGAACATGGCCTTGGCCGTGCTCAACAAATATCTTGCCATCTTCATAAGGTTACAATACAAAACTCAACAAAATAACTCTGGTCTTCTAATACATTAGAAGACCTCTTATCGGATATGATTGGGACCAGTAGTTGGGTTTGTTTTTGAAAAAGTTGGTTAACGTGGGTAGAAATGATACATACACGCCATAAACATTTTATTTTAACATAGAACACATATATGTACGTGCCTTTGCCAGTCTTTGGATGTTAGGCCAAAGCTTTCCTTGATTATGTTTTACTGACTGTCATCATTCTTATTTTGCCTTCGAGGAGCTGAAACTTGGGGACCAGGGAGGGCAGAAAACTTTTTAAAACAAGCTTCATTTGACTTTTTAACCTAGGTGCAAATACATCTAAAATTAAAAATAAAATTTGAAAAAACAAAAACACAAAACCAGAAAAAAAAAAACAACCCTGCCAGAAGTAAGAATTTGCAAGCATTGTCGAAGCAACTTGAGCATAGACTCGTTCTGGGCTTTCATGACTTTTCCCCCACTTGTTTCATGCACACCTATTTCCAAAGCATTTGCTTATCTTTATTGAATCTTTTCAAAGTATTCAAATTACTTTTCATAGAAACAACTCTTATTGCTTTTATCTGTCACTGCATTCTGTAATATTTAAACCATGTCATTTCACTAATAAGAACAATTAGCATCAACTTGTTTGGATACAGACCCAGAAAACTCTTGATAAGCCCACAGCTGACTGGGGAGCAGAGTGGGGAGTGGCTGACTGGCTGTTCTGTGGGCACTGGTGTCTGTCTGTCCATATGCTTCACAGGAGGACTGGAGTGTGTTGAGGTTAAACGGAGGAGGCTCAAGGCAGCATCTTCTGTATGTAGGTCCCTGCACTGGGTTTGCCCCTCTGCCTTAAGCCTTAAAGACCCTACTGCCAGGAGCTGGCAATCCAGCTGAGTACCCCCTGCCTCCTTACAGAATTCTTTCTGAATAAGGATCATTTCTGTCTGGGTGAGTGGCACCTTATAAACGTTGTAATATTTAATTGCTAAGTGGCAAGTTTCTTGAGGTCTGAATAGTCCTTTTATACCCCTAGCTCCTATCTAAGGGCCCTGTCAATTTAGTTGCTTGATATGTGTCAATCTGATAATTGTCTTCTAAATATTTTCCCTTAAAAGTATAAGTTCCAAGCTTCCTCTGCACCTATCAGAGATTGGAGTGAAGGTCTAATTATCCCCATGCTATAGGTGAAGTAGTAGAGACTGAGGTGGCATGGGCCGGTCAGGGAAAGTGGAGGAAATGGGGGTGGCTTCTGCTTTAATTGCCACACCAGTGTCCTCTGGCAGCACTTCTCACAGTAACGTAAGTCTCATGTAACCTACTCTGGTTTGAACCTGGCATTTTCAGTTACCAGCTGGGTGACTCTGGGCAAGTAACAAGCTATATAGTATCTCTGAGCTTCGCTTTACCCACATGTGAACAAGTGATAACAATACCCACCTTGCAGAGTTTTGGGAGGACTAAATGGGATAACGTAGGCAAACAGAGTAGGTGTTCAATAAATGGTGATTTTGGGGCATCATTAATAATAATACTATTTCAATGCTGCCCTTAAAGAAAGGGACTTTTCACTAACAGTGATGATCAGGTGCTTTCTGAGAGTCTTCAGTGATTCAGTGGACTGCAGACCATTGCTTCCGTACATCACTTTTCCAGGCCATTCAAGAGTTGTGATGTTTTTGACTGACAACACGCAGAAACTTCCCTCAATTCTACACTTTTCAAAGCACTGGACCACTTTTTTTTTAGCAGCCGGAGTCTTCTGGTCCTTGCCAGTACAATGGTGCCTACAGAAAAATGGGGTTCACTCATGGACTGGAAAGATTGGGTTGAAATAATTGATTGGGCTGAGTAAAGAAAGACTGCAGCTGAATTAAGCTTAACTTTGCTATTTATGTTTCTCTGGGGCAGTAAGAAAATAGAAACCAAGAATGTTGTGCAATGAGAAAATACAAGTATGAAGCCGAAGCGGGAAGTTAAAGACAATGAAAATACCAGCTCTCATCCTTGTCTCTGGGAAAACAAACAAGCAACAAGCACATTAGCCACCACTGAAAAGCTTTCGAGTGCACCCAAGAAGAGAGATGTTTTGCTTGTGGAGAAGAGCCCAAACCGCTTAGAACTATACATCAAGTCCCTCATAATCTGGCCACAGCCATTACCAGAACTTCCTCCTCACTCTGCTGCCCGCCCAAGCGTCCAGTGCTTCAGCTAAACCAAACCACCATCCTAAAAGCACATCGTGTGCTTCCAGGCTGCTGTGGTGGGACAAGGTGTGACTTCTACCCTATGGCCCCCCTCCCCACCCCATTTCTGCATCTGGTGAACACCCCTCACTCTTTAAATGAAGTCTCTACTCTGAAGCTCTTCCTTCACACCTTCCCCCTGGCCCTCTACCACATCAAAGAACACTTAGTCATCACACAATTGACGCTCGATACTCTTTATATACACACTTATTACCACACTCATCATACTCTGTTCTCCTCCTTCTTCACCTGCTCCTACTCTTTCTCCTCCTCTTCCTCCTGCTGCTATGTATTTTATGCTAGAGCTGCACTGTCCAACATGTAGCCACTAGTCATACATGGCTATTTACTTTATTTAAATTAACTAAAATGAAATAAGATTAAAGAGTCCCTTAGTCCCAACAGCCACACATGGCTAGACCACTGCAGATGCAGAATTTTTCCATCATTGCACAAAGTTCTACTCAACAACACTGTGCTAGAGAACAACCTTCTTTCTTTAAACCCTTAAAATTGAAGTTTATCATTATACATGAACATCCATGAACAATAAGTGTGTAGTATAAGGTGTGAATTTACAAAATAAACATGCATATCATCATACAGGGCTCCTGTACATTACCCCATCACCAGCACCTTGCATTGTGAAACAATTGTTGCAAACTATGAAAGAGCATGGTCAAAACATGACTACTAACTATAACCAAGATCTTCCATTTGGTATATGTTCCCCCCAATCTACCTGGTTAAGGACACCCTGTATTAGTATTATATACTTGTTATAGTTCATGAGAGAATGTTTTTATACTTGTTCTGTTAGCCACAGTCCATCTTCCACCGCAAGATTCCCTGTGCTATACAGCCCCATGCTTTGTACAACCCATTCAAAGTGTGCACTCAGTGGCTCTCATATACATCACAGAGTTGTGTTGTCATCATCTCAGTCAATTTTAGGACATTTTCATTACTCCAAAAGGAAAAATCCCATACCCCCTTATACTTTCTATTGTCCCTTAGAATTGATATAATATCTTCTTTGCCATTGCTGCAAAAATATTATAATATTACTGTTAACTATAATCCATAATTTATGTTAGTTGTAATTTTCCCATATATCACATATACTTAATACTTTGTAAAGGAAGAACATTCTTATACTATTAACCACAATCTTCATCCACCACCGAAATCACTATGTTATACAATCCCTACATTATTCTCTAGCTTGCTTTCAATTGAAATATTATTTCCACAGACCACCCCTTTCAGCCTATCACATTTATAAATCAGTATTGTTGGTTATACTTACTATAATGTATTACCATCCAGACAGTAGGCTTCCTGAGGGAAGGGGCCATGTCAAATTCACTCCTCCATCTGCAGAAACTAGCAAACTGTCTGGAGGTTGATGAAGGCTCTGACTAGTAGGTTTGAAATCTCAGTGCCTAGGCTTTTCAAGAAAAACACCAATTTCCAATTTCCTTCCAACACCCCTGAATGTATTAAACCTAGAAATTTCCAGGATGGATGTAGCAAAAAAAAAAAAAAAAAAAAAAATCTGGATGAATCCTTCTTGCATTTCTGCCTTAGTAATGCTTCTTAAATGCATTTTTCCAAGTGTGGTAGAATCTTAAACAAAATAAAAGTGAAAGGAAGGGAAAAATGAAGGCAGGCTTTCACCTTCGATGGATGCTGCTTGTTATCTCCTATCTGTCCTAAGAGGCTCATTTTTGGAGAGAAGCTTTCGAAATCCCAAACCTTGTTTTGACAGTTGATCCCTGCGGTGGCTGAGCCTATGCGTCATGAGTTTTGAAAGAAGTGAAATAGGCCCCTATTGACTGCAAGAAGGCTGAAGAGTAAACAGCTTGAGCGTAAGCTTTGGGTCGAGGGCTTTAGGCTCCTTTGCGGAGGTAGTGAGGTGAGGATCAGTGTAGCATATGCAGTCATTAGGAGTCAGCTTCCATTAAGAATGCCCCTCTTTCCAAGATGATGCCAAAGTCATGGACGTAGAAAGGTCACACCACTTGCCAGGGCTCTGTAGATAAACAGCTATGGAGCTGAGGCTGGACCCCAGGTTTTCTAACTCCAAGTCCAGGGTTCCTTTCACTACACCAGAGTTTTCTAAACTTACCCAAATCACCTGGGGCCCCTTGTTAAAAATGGCCCAGACTTATTGAATCAGCCCCTCCAGAGTGGGAGTCAGGGCATCTGTATTTTTATCAAGTGTCTATAATGATTCCTGGGATCCAAGAAGTTTGGGAAAACACATTATGCTCTGCACTTTTCAGCTGGTTAGTATATATTAAATATAATGTGTTGGTGCCCTTTGGGACAAGAATCTCATTTTGAGATTATATGTAGATATTAGCAAAAAAGTGTTTACTATTTAATTACCTGGTTGGAATTTGGAGTTGGATTTGATTATTTCACATGGATACAGAGGCTGTGGTCATTTATTCCAGTTCTCACCTGCCACAGGAATTTTACGATAACAGCACCCTTGGCAGAGGGTCAAGTAACTGTTGCTTGATTATCTCCAGACTCTGTAGGAAAACTGCTTTCATTGATGGCTGCCCCTCTTATTGGAAAATACTTCCTTCTACTGAGCCAAAACCTGTCTCCTCATTGGCTCAGTGAGACCTTCCAGGGGGATAGGGAATGTGAATTAGTGTACTAGGCAGTAATGGCTAGAAGGGGCTTAGCGATCACAGTGTCGAAACCCTTCATTGTTTAGATGAGGAAACTGCTGTACATTCTTCCAGCATTCATTCAGCAAACATTTCTTGTGCACTTACTCTTTGCCAGGCCTCGTGCCATGTGCTGGGGACACAGAGGTGAGCAAAACTGGACGTGGACTCTACTGCCCAGGAGCTTTGAAGAAGACAGACAGATATTTGTTAAATAATCACAGAAGTACGTCATTTATCAGCACATTGATAAATACTAGAGAAAAAGACAAGCGGGTGATGAGCGTGGCTGACGGGGGCCTATCTGATATGGGGGTCAGGGAAGGTGTCCTTGAAGAAATGATGGCTGTAAGGATGAGGGAGACTTGAAGAGTTGATGAAGGGAAGGAAGAGCCTTTCAGACTGAGGAACAACGTGTGAAGGCTGTCAGGAGGGAGGGAGTCTGCATATTTGAGAACCTGAGCAGCTGGAGCTCAGGGAGCAGAGAGGTGGGATAAAAGTGGAGTAGGGCAGAGGCCTTGTGTGCGGAATTAGTGGGTTTGGTCTTTATCCTAAGAACAAATGGAAAGCCGTGATAAGCTTGCATTTTAAAGGCTCCATCTGGCTGCATTGCAAAGCTTGGATTGGAGGTTGGTTTTGTGGGTGTGAGGACACCAGTAATGAGTTAGTAAGTTATTGCACAAGTGAGAGATGAAGGTGGCTTGGTCTAGGTCTTGGTGGTGGAGACGAAGAGGAGTGGTCAGGTTTGGGAAATATTTAAGAGGTCAAAGAAGTAGACCAATTGATCTAAAAAGAAGTAGACCAATTGTCAATTGTGATGGATTAGATAGAGAGTAAGAGAGTGTGTTAAGAAAGGAATGGTGAAGAGATCCTGATAAAGAGGGGGAATTACTTGTTTAAAACCACATAGCCAGTTAATTACAAAACAGAACAAAGAAGTCAAGACTGGTGATCCCACGACTACTTTGTCTGTGCGTCGGATGCTATAGTAGAAATGGATCGGACTTAGAAGTAGGCAGACCGGCTTTGAACACTGGCATTGCCACTGATAAGCTCTGTGATCTCCATCAACTTCCTCTACCTCTCTGAGATGGGAGGAGGATGCCAACCTTATCTATCTCACAGGGGAGTTGTGGGGATTGAGTAGATCATGTTTGTAAAGGAGCCAACATGATGCCTAGCACATATCAGACACCCAGATGGTAACCTAGCTGTGGTCCTTGTCAGTGTGATTAAGAGCCACTGGATCTTCCTCCAGTCTTCTTCAGGCCCACTTCTCACCCCTTTTTCATAGCCATGATTTCCAGAACCTTTTCATTTCTCCAAATATGAATGGAATTAGGCTTTGTATCAAGCACTCTGCTTGGCTTCAGTTCCACAAGATACAAATCTTGTGATATTTACTAATACGTGGAACCAACAGGTTAAGTTTTGTAATAGTTGGGTATCCTGGAGCCATTGTCTCTGTCCCTGATGACCAGGAAAGACTTCCTAAGCCGATGTTTAGCTCAGACTTCAAGGATGAGTAGATAGTTGCCCGATGGAGAAGAGGCAGGAGGTGGCAGTGGTGGCCATGGGGGTGTTGGTGTGACTTTTTTTTTTTTTTTTTAGGTACCAGGGC
>JAQZBX010065467.1:0-16287 GCA_029593785.1 Cabassous unicinctus | reverse complement strand
TTTGGAAAATACAAGAAAATATAAGGAAGACATTTTACGTTACTAAAGATTTACCACTCTTGAAAACCACTAAATAATTTAATGTGAGTCCTTCAATTTTTTCTTAGGCATTTATCTCAAAATTGAAATGATATGATAGATACAATTTTCTCTTCCAATCTATCACCTAATATTATATGCTGACTATTTCACCAATTCATTGAAGATTCTTTGAACAATTTCTAATACCTTATGAAGAACATTTATAATTTAAACAGTTTTAACATATGATGCCAGACAAGAATTTTGAAAGATGCAGGGGTATTTTACAAATGGACAAGGGAAGGCAAGGCCTTCTATGCCAACTCTGCAACAATATTCACTGACCTGGTTTGCTTCCCAAGAACCACAGCTATAGTTGCTCTTTGCTCAGGCTTGAACTGAGTCATTAGAGAGTGTAGATTATACCAGTCTTTCAAGGGAGGGGGATGGGGCTTAGAACAGAGAAAACAGGAGCAGACAGCATTAAAGGGGATTATTTAATTAAGTTCTAAGTGAATAAATGCTTTTTCTTACCTTTGAAAACAACTATAAGAATGCATTCAGTGCCCTTTAACAAAGTACACATTGAGATACAAAAGATAAATCTGGCATTTGAATATCTTCTCCAGTTATCACTATCACTATCACTAACTATGATATTTCTAACCATGACACTTAAACATTTTGTATTGAACGTATATGCTGTGCCAAAACACTGGGAACTGAGCTATAATGATGGGCAATTTACCTTCTGGTTGGTTTGGAAGATAAATGATAATATTTTGTACTCCAATTTTTCCATTTATAAAATAAGGGCCTCTCTATAGCCCCTATCAGCGATTATATACTGTTTTCTCACTTCATTCATTCATTTAAGAAACATTTATTAGATTTCAGCTGTGTTCCACGTGCTATGCTAGTTGTTGTTGATGCAAAGTCTCATTACCTACTCTCAAAGAATGCACGTTACAGTGAGAGTAGGTAATGGAAACATAATTTACCATAAAGTGCGATAGCTTGCCATTATAGAAATATGCACAGGGTGTTTAAGGTCATGTAGACAAAGCATCAAGTTTTCTAAGAGGGACTGGGAAGTCTGGGAATGTTTAGCAGAGGAGAAAACATGGAGTCATCATAACATCTGAGCAAAAGCTTTCAGTGAGGAGAATCTGGGAAAGGGCATGTAGCATATATAGCAGCACAGGAGTATGAGACGACATTATGTATTCAGGAAATGATAGGAATATACTTTGTTCATTTGGCAAACATTTACAGCACGCCTACTGAGTGTTAAGATGGTGATGAGCCCTGGAAAAGGCCTGATGATTAACCGAAATATGGGTCCTAACTTCAGGGTCCTAAAACTTATCAGTGGAGACACACAATAGACAAATAATAGCACACATCGATATATAATTCCAGATAGTTATAAGAACTCTGAATGAAAATTTACAGTCTCACCCTAAAAGGCTTCCTTGAGTAGGAGGATGTTTGAGTTGAGAGTAAAAGTTTAAGAATCATGGAGGAAAACTGGTAGGAGTGCAAAACATTCCAAGAGGCCAAAATAGAATGTACTAAATACCTCTGAGGGAGGGTGGAAAATGGTGATTTTTATGGGACTTACTGTGTCATGGGGCTGAAACACAGAGGGTAGATAGTTTTGGTGAGTCACAGGGTTAGTGTGGAGGGGAGACTAGGGTCAAGTTAAATAAGCACGAGGGACCATCTTGGACCATGATAGGAACTTCCTGCGGTCTTTGACTCCACTTATCGTTTCCTAATGCAGTCTTTAAATCTGGCTTTTATCTAGTTCCCAAGTATCTTCCTTTATTGTATTTCCCCTCCAAAGTGGAGCTCTGGGCCTCTCTATCCCACACTTCTTTTTTAGGAATACACATATACTGGCTCCTGATGAACAGTCCAAGGGATGCACTTAATCCAAGGTAGCCCACACTCCACACCAAAATTTATTGGTCTAATTAGGTCCAGGGTTTTTGCCAATAAGTAACTTCCATGATCATTTTTCAGTATTTACAATTGCACAGGATATGTGGTTACCCACCCCAGGAATGACACAGTATTAGCAGTATCACATTTATTGATACTAGGAGCTATGAGCAGAGAAATAGCACAGGCTCTCTGACCTCCATAGTTGTGTGTGACATGCAGCTGAGTGGTACCTGGAACAACCAATAGAGCACAAGTGAGACGAAAGATCCACCTTCACAGCACATTGCATATTTATAGATTAGCCTAAGAGAATGTAGGAAACGGCTAATACCTGTAAGTAACAAGAAATATATCAGGGTATCTCTGGACCCAGGTAGGTGGGACAGTAAGTATGAGCACCATGGGCCAAGTCTGTGTCCTGATGTCTCCTGGAATAGTTTAATATGCTAATTTATGTTGCAAATCTCCAAAAGGATAAAATCATAACCATGATGCCTAAAATTTACTTAATTAAGGAAGCCTTTTCATTTTCCACCTTGAAGGACTTAGATCCTTGAGGGAATAATCCTTATAATAATAACACTAATACTAATTGAGTGGTTAATATGTGCCAGGCATTGTGCCAATTGGTAATATGCATTATCTCATTCAAAACTGATAACAAGTCTAAGACATAGAATCTGTTATTCCACTCACTTCACAGGAAGGAAAACTAAGGTTGAGTGTGTTTAATATCTTTCCCAAGAACACACTGCTTGTTTATGGAGGGCCTTTCATTTGGACCAAGGTAGTCATGCACCAGAACTTGTGTTATTAACCGCCACAGTCTTGCCACCCGAAGTTTCTTAGAATAGCATGAAGCAAAGCTGGTATAGAATATAGAATCCTTAATAATGCTCGCCTTCAATATGAACTGGTCTTTTATTACATAGAGCTATGTTGTTGGGAACTCATTTTTTCCCCAGCAGCATATTAGTTTATTAGAATCAGTATCAATGAATCATGTTTAAGATGGAGTACCAACACTTGAACAAGGAAAGTTATCAAACACATTTTTCTCTTAAAGGACAGCCTCATGGGAAACCTTAGCTGTGCTTTCCTATTGTCCCTCCACTGGAGTGGAGTTTCGGGTTCTAATTAATTTCTTGTGAAAATGAATCTTCATGGACCATACACACCCTTACTAAAACATAACAAAATCAAGAATACACTTGAATCCTTTCCAAGTTTCCCAATCTTTTTAAAACACACTGCAGGCAAGATGAGCTTTATCCTGAAGTTGAGGATCTCCAGGTTTGATTGGAATAAAAAGCATACTAGACCCTCCAAAAAAGCCTATCATTGACATTTTCCTGGTTCCATGATAAAATCCCTGGCCTGTTGATAATAGCAAGTTTCTTGACTCAATTGACACAGACTTGTTGGGAAGGTGCACTCAACGATAACTAGTGGTGGTTATTTGGCTCTTATACCCACCCCCTTGTGACATTTTTAATTGTATGGAGTTTAACTGTTGTGTAATTCATCCTGAGCTCTGAGGAAAGTGGGTGGGAGAAACTTCTGGGTAGAAGATCTTTCTTTAAAGAACATCCTTGGGTTGGGTTTAGAATTTCTCTTCACCTTTTCACTACACTCAAAATTTGTTATTGCAGAATCCTAAGAAATAGTTGCAATCCTATTAGTCTATAAGGAAGAGGAAATGTTAATTTGCTACTACATTGCCAGGTGAAGAGAGAGGACCTAATTTCAGTCAGCTGTCCTCTGATGACAGCAATATTAGATGTGGTATAGAGGGTAGGGACTTCTACACCTTTGAATAAGATGCTGGATTTGTGTGAAAGCAGGTATTTAATTAGATAAACTTCCCTGGACACTCCTGGCCCAAACCTCTGAAATATAAGGATATATAAGAAAGTCATTTAACTTGTAGATAACTTTATATTTTACAAAGCAATTTTATGTATGCTGACTTCACTTAATTTTCATAACTCTCTGTGATGGTTATTATTATTTCTCTATTATTTGAATGAAGTAAAAAGCCTGGAGAAGCTAAATGAAGTTAAATGGTTAATAAATGGAAAAGCTAAACTTCAAGACTGCATTCCTGTCTGCTGTTCTTTTGAGTACATCTCTCATCAACCCTCCGAAGTTCACCAACATTAAAGGAAATGAAAAATGAGGAAGCACACTTAAACTAATAAAGGGATTTAATTTTGACTATTATATTAGAAAAGACATTTTAAAATGGTTATATTTGAATCTGAAGATAGGAGATTTGCCATTCTAATACCTGCTTTGTGGGGGTGGATAATGGCCCAAACTAATTGGAAAGCAAATATGGTTTATATGTAATAGAGTTTGAAAAGTGTAAGTTATTTTTTTTTTAATCTAAGAATACTGCTACAGGTAACCTATATACAGGACATATGTAAAAATGGGAAAAAGTTATTATGCACCAAGATATTTGCTGAAATTTATTTTTAATGATGAAAAAAAGTAAAATTTCTTGAAAGAGTCTAAAGACTTAATGATACAATAGCAATGGAATATTATGTAGCCATTAAAATAGTATATATGAGGTGTTTTTACTAATATAAAAAATGTTTATCTTAAAGATAAGGAAAAAGCAGAATCCTTAATCATATATATTGGGAAATATGTTCAGAAAGAAAACAAAAGGAAATAACTGGACTCTTATCAGTAATTGAAATGGTGGAATTGTGAGTAATGATATATTTTTCTTTCTGCTTCTATGCAGTTTGAATATTTTCCAACATGACCATTTTATTCCTTATAATTTCAACCTACTTAGCTTTAAATTTAAATATTTAGAAAAATTTTTAAACCATGTAAAAGTATTTCATGCACTCATGTGATATTTTACCTAGAGTTTTTTCCTCAAATCAGGGAGTCTGATGTGTCTCTTACTAACTGATAGTGTGACTGTCAAATATGTGCCATGCTAGCTGGTCTCTAAAGTCCTTTTCTGAATCAGTTTCCTGTGACTCTTGGACCTTAATGGCTATTTACTGTATATTGGTTATCCAGAATTCAATTCTTCCTTCCTATTATGGCTTCAATGTCCCTCTTGTGAAATTCCACACTGTGTGCAGTCTGGATGAATAGTAGGGCTGCCTTTGCATCCCTTCTCCTCCTCTCTGTTGCTCTGAGGCTTTGAGCCTTGAGCTATGGCAGCAGAATGCAGTGTCAGTTGGAGATCATTTCATTTCTAGCTGCCCAGATATTTCCTGCTATGAAACTATTGCCATGTTTCATGCTTAATACTTGGAGCTTTAAACAAGAACCTTGACTGATACATTGTTAACTATCCTACATTGTGAGTATTGGAAAATGCTTCTTTCAGCTCAATAAAAGTTAGCAAGGAAGCATTTTCAGTATCCAAATACAATCAAAAGCAATGAGTAAGTTCTGTATCATGACACCTCAACTAGAGGGGCTGAGAAAAACCAGCAAGGGGCATGATCTATCAGTCCAAAGCTTTAGAAGTGTTTAATGTCATAAACATACTTTTAGACTCCAGAATGATCTGAAAATTAATTCTCATACTGGCTACAGGTAGCTGGACCCATAGGACCAAATGTCATTTTCCAATTTCAAGAAGAAGACTGTGTTATGTTGCAAAATCTCTGAGTGCCTTGTCCTCTTGGATTTTTGCAGCATCCTAGACATAGGAATGCTGTTGTTATTACTCTGGCTGCTCTTTGAGCCCTTTTGTTGAACAGTTTAAGCTACTCTCAATATTCTGAAGATAACCTGCTAATTCCCCTGTTCCTTTGTAACTAAAATCTTTCTGCAGTGGTGCATTGGATTTGTAATAACTCTGTCATGACAGAGGAGCCAAATAGGAAACCCAAGTCATCAACCTGTTTCCTATGGTCTTTTACTTATTAACTTTCCCAAGGAGAGGAAGGTCCTTAAAGCAGCCTTAACTCAATGAGGCAAGTATTCTTTTATAGGGTCCAAAAACCAAAGCAGCTTTAGAAGAGAAAGCTGATATTTTGTCAGCTTTGGCACTATTTCCTTAGCTAGTGGTATATCTGGATAACATGTTTGACTTGCAAATATATTTCTTCAAAAGAATACAAGAAAAGCCACCATCCTCTCACAAACAGCAGTGGAACAGGAGGCTCCTGGCTGTGTGATGGGGCACGGGAGCTCCTGTTTGCTTTGTGCTGTGTTGGCTATTGCCCCCTTTCCCTTCCCAACTCCTTCCTACCCAGCTTCCTTGGAGTGAGAATGGCAGGAGCTGGCACCAGGGCTCCTGCAGAAGAGGTCACAGCAGGAGGATGACACAGCAGTTCAGGACTCCAGATAAACAAAGAGCCACTGCTTCCGTTTTAGAGTACAGGTAATGCCTCTTATATTACCACTTATGACTTTGTCTAGCCCCAGGGATAAAATCCCTCTCCCTTATGTAATCTAAACATACAAATCCTCTTCTACAAAGCCTGTATAGTGTCTCCTTATCCCTTACAACTGGTGATGACTTAATACTGAACTTCAGTGCTGATAGTTTGAATCCAACTTTCCTTTCTCTACCTTCTCTTGCCCTCAGCTGACTATGACTGTTTCAGACACACAAGTGTCTCCCCTGCCCTGTTCCCATTGTGTTCTGTTTCTTTTTGCTTAGGAGGTCCTTCAGGTTATTTTTATTTAATCATATACTACCCCAGTTTTTGATTATTCAGGTCACATCACCCACATGCCCTGTGTCTCTTTTTAGGTACATTTTTAGTTACATCTTTGTTTTTTTCTGTCCTTGGTATGTGCTACATGCTATAAGTTTTGGGAATATAATACTGATAGATCACAGGACAGTCCCTGTCCTCAGAGCTTACAGTATGGTAGGGAAAGGTAATTAGGGTGCATATGACACATGGTAGAAATGGACACAGGTGCTATGGGAACACGGTAGGGACCTTTAAATCACATTGCTGAGGTAGGGACATCTTTATGGAGAAGATGGCTGAATAATTAGGAAGATCAAGTAAGAGTCAGCTAGGTGAAGTAGGTGGATCTTTTAAACCAAGGACACTGTTTTTGTCTTATATTTATCAATTGTAAATTGAATTCATTCACATTGGGAAATTTTTGGAAAGCAGAAATTGATGAGGAAGAAAAAATACAATTACCTCAAATCCTACCATACAAATGTCATTAGCCATTAATATTTGGGCAACTTTTCTTCTACTCTCAGATGTGTGTGTGTGGTGGTGGGGGGGCCCAGGATAATAGAGATGATAGAGGTTTTGTTCTTGGCATTTTTCAAATTTATTTACTGTATATACATTTTTAGTCCTGTTTTTTGTTCACTTAAAATTGTATTGGAAGCTTTACTTCACTCCATTAAAGCTTTCAAAAACATCATTTTAATGGCTCATTTAATCGTTTCACATGAGCTCCTTCTGGTTTCCCTGACTCCTATAGCCACACAAATAATCTCTCTTGTTCATTTCTTCAAACCAGACTTGCCATCTTAGTACTCCCTGGGAACTAATAATATTGGTCACGTGTGAAATTTCCATCATTCATGTTAATCTAGAGTGTGTCCAATGCACCTTGGATGGTTAAATTGAACTTACGGAGAGATTGGGCATCCAGGCATCACCTTTCGCTGCCTCTCAATGTTCTGCAGATAACCTGATGGGACTCCCCTCCATGAGTCATCCGTGCATGTTTCTGACTAATCTATCAACTGATGTTCTCTTAAAACATAAACAAGAATCAAAAGTTAACATACTTTGCCTAAGTCCTACTCTGAACTTTATTTGACTTCATTCATTGGGCAACATCAAAATACCTCACATTGTGAGTTGTTGATTTTACCAGTCATCATTTGTCCTGGAACTTTCCCTTTAATCATGGTTAGGGTAAGGTTAGGACATAGTGTGCCAGGTATTGATGTGCTTAATAGTTAACAATGGCAGCTTCTCTGCCAATCCATCTATGAAAATTACTGTTATCATATCTGTATTCTCTAACATCATCATCATAATCATCACCATCACTGTTATTATTATCATTATTGATACCATTCATAGTATTCTTCCTATGTACCTGTAACTGTGCTAGTGTTTTACTCATGTTATCTTACTGACCTTTCAAAATAACCACCCGAGGTAAGTGCTATTTGCTTGCCTACTTCTGAGAATTTAAGATAACTTGGTAGTAAATTGCTGGGCTGATGATTGAATCAGATTTAACTGATTTCAGAGTGTGTGTTCTTAAAAGAGAAGGAATATGAAAAGACTGTGTGCATGCATGTGTGTGTGTGTATGTGTGTGTGTTAGAGAGAGAGGGAGAAAGAGATCAAAGAGAGAGAAGGAAATGTGGAGAAGCAGAGATAGGAAAGAAGAGAAAGACTAGAGACTATCTTCACTTTAAGTAGATGAGATAGCACATTAGATTTTATGTTTCTTCATTCAAAAATGAAATCAAGCCAAAAGCCATCGATTCTGACACCAAGAACCCAATGACTCCCAGGATTAAGAAGTTGTCCATATGCTGCCTTCGATTCTCTTGGAACCTGGGTCTCCATCTCTAGTTCCCACAAGTATTATTATTATACTGCCTGGTTTCTCTTCTGTACTAAATATAGATCTTTCTGATCTTTTCCCTTCTAGCCTCAGTTAGTCCTGAGGTCAAAGAGAAGTACAAGCTGAGGCTATTTAGGCTTAGATGTATGATAATGCAGCCAATTTGCTAATGAACTTCTTTAAGGTATGCTCAAATATTTGTACTTCTCTTTACTTTTCTGTTTCTCCTTCTTTATCCTATCCTTACTCCACCTTCATTCCAACACCACATACAGAAAACATGCAGATGTTTAATGTATGGTATTTGTGGCAGACAGATTCTAGGGTGCCCCTTCCTCCATGATCCCTGTCTCCTGGTTTCCATAACCTTGTATAATGCCACATCCTTGAAAGTGGACAGTACCTGTGACCAGCTTGATAAGCAGCCATATTGGGGAAGCTTAATGGCAACTGTGGGCAGCCTCTAGGAGCTGAGGATGGCTTCTCCCTGACAGACAGCAAGAAGCCAGGGCACTTAGTCTTGCAATTGAAAAGAAATGAATTCTGCCAACAACCTGAGTGACCTTGGATTGTATTCTTTCCCATCAGGCCTCCAGATGAGCAGCCAGCACCTTTTGTGTAGTCTTGTAAGCCCCTAAGAGGAAATCCCAACTAAGTTACTCTCAAACTTGTAACCCACAGAAACGTTGAGGTAATAAATGTGTGTTCTTTTAAGCCACTAAATCGGTGGTAATTTGTAATATAGCAATGGAAAGCAAATACAGCATTTCTTTGCAACCTGGCTTCTCTTCTCCTCCCTCCACTGAGTCATTCTAGCAGAAGTCGTCAATGATCTCAATATTTCCAGTGTAATGGATTCTTTTGGCCTGTTTTTTGTTGTTCATGCTCAATTTATTTACAATGGGGTTATATTCCTTTATTGGTTCAATCATAGATTGCCATTTTTTAGTCTTTAAAACAAGATAAATGTATTTTCTGACAGTTTGGGGTAGTCTGTGGTTGTAATGTTTCAATTGAAAGGAAGCTAGAGAATAATCTAGGGACTGTATAACATGATCTTTTGGCCTTTTTATTACAGGCCCTCTCAGTGATATCTCCACCTACACCTTTTGAAACTCCCTACTTCAGTGTTTAACTAGGAGCATGAAACAGAATCAATGTGAAACTTTTCCAAAATGCACATGTCTAATCCCCACCTAAAGTAGTATGGATTCATATTTGAGAGGCAAGGAGTGGGACCTGAGCATGTGTATTTTACTTTATTTTATTATTTTATTTATTTTTAATGAAGCTTTAGATTACATAAATGGTACATCAAAAATATAGGGGATTCCCATATGCCCCACCCCCTCCCCCTCCCACACTTTCCCACATTAACAGCATCTTTCATTAGTGTGATACATTTGTTACAATGGATGAACATATATTGAAGCATTGATACTAACCATGGAATATAGTTTACATTATAATTTACACTCTGCCCTGGAAGATTTTATAGGTTTTGACAAAATGTATAATGACCTATATCTGTCATTGCAATGCTATGCAGGAAAATTCCAATGTTCCCAAAATGTCCCCATGTTACATGTATTCTTTCCTCTCACTCCCTTCAAAACCTCTGGTGGCCACTGACTTTATATCAATGATTCAAGTTCTTACATTGCTAGAATAAAAATAAGTCTATAAAGGAATAATAATAAGTCTACTTTAGTTTATTGTTCCTTCCCCAATCTTGAGAATATTGGGATGGTGATGATCCTCTGTTTCTAATTGAGAGGGGGCTTAGATCCCATGGGGCAGATGGATGGAACTGTCTTGCTTGCAGTTGCAGACATTCTCTGTTCCTTGGGATGGGCATTGTCCATCATCATCTCCTTGTTAGTTGTCCTGGTTGAGTCCAGTGAACAGGAGATAGGTGTTGCAACTTTGCTGAGATTCAGGGCTCAACCAGCATGTGAACAGACCAAATATTTAAGTCTCTGGGACATACATTTTAAAATATCATGCTAATTATAGGTTCAAATAAAAGTAGCAGAAGAATCATGTGTAGGGAAATTATAAATGAGTCTAACTCTGTTACAATGAGGAGCATAAACTCCAAAGTGAGGCCCACTGACAGCATGCTGAATTGCTGAGCCTGTCCATCCTTCTTATAGTGTCTAGATGTCTCTAGAGCCCTCAGGACACCCACTGTCTGAGTCACTGTTTCCTGTGGCAGTCAATGAGATCCTGCTGAGATATGAATAAGCATAACCTCTGGAATGATCTCCCAACTCACTCTGAAATCTCTTAGCCATAAAAACTCATATGTATTTAATATTTCCCCCTTTTGGTCAAGGTCTTATTCCAAATGCATTGCTAGTTGGTGCTTGGTAATAATCCCTCTGTGCCAGGGAGGCTCATCCCTGGGAGTCATTTCCCACATTGGTGGGGAAGAGAGGGTGTTTACATGCTGAGTTTGGCTTAGAGAGAGGCCACATTTGAGCAACGAGGAGGCTTTCAGGAGGTAACTCTTAGGCAACACCTAATACTAGGCTAAGTTTCAATTTCACAAGGAAAGGTTCATAAATATAGTCATCAATATCAAGGGCCTGGCTTAATGGTCTGTCTTCCTTCACTAGGCACTGCCCATGTACTCAGTGATGGCAACACAAGTGATTTCAGTGGGGATTACCACTGTCCTAACCCCATCCTTCCTTGGATACTATGCTTTCCTCAAGGGATGGTGTGCTCCAGCTTTCCATACCTGGCATACTGCCTTATGTCCTTCCACATGCTCCCATTGGTCAATATAATATACTTTCATATATACGCAAGACTCCGAAATCTCTATCTTCACCTTTAATTCATACTCTAAGGGACACAGAGCTGACAATCTACTGAGAATATCCAATTGTATGCTCCACAGTTCCCTCAAACTCAGCATGTCAAGTATTGAACTCACCATTTCACCCTCACTCTAAAGTCTGCCATCTCCCTGTATTCTCTTGCTCAGTGAAGGGCGTTTCCTTTACTTCAGACACTCACCTGAAAAAACTTGGATATCATCTTAAATATTGAAACCTATAAATGATTTCCTATCATCTGAAGAATAATTCTAAATTCTTTAGTTTCCCCACAGGCCTCCCTGAACCATACCCAATCTACTTCTACAGCTTTAATTCCTGCCCTCATCATCTTATAGCTGAAGTTCTTACACTCCTCAAGTGCTTGAAGTTAACCATATTTATCATTCTGTTTCTTACTTTATTCATTACTCCTTCTACTCTAAAAGCCTTCCCATGATTATTCCCCTAACCCTAACTCTCATCTTCTCTGTATGCCATCTCCTCTAGGAAACCTTGAGTTCTAAGATTTAGCCAAGAGCTCCTTTTGTGTTACTACACTATCTGCTGGATATATCTCTCACAAGTCCTTATCTTATGATTTCACATATTTATATAACTGCTTTCCTCTATTGGACTATATGTGCCTTGAGGTTAGAAACTATATCTAATTTGCTTTTTGTATTTGCAGTGCCATGAAATGTGCTTGGCATATCAAAAGTGCTCAACTGGGCTGAACTTTGGTTGAAGTGACAGCAGTTTTACGTGAAGTAGTAGTTAAGGCATGCTTAGCTCCTCTAAATCTTGAAACTTAGGATATTGCTTGAAGAATTAGGAGAGGCAGAGGTGAGGAGGCAAGCTTGAAAGGGAGAAAATTCAGATAAAGGCAAAGGCAGGCAGCCACATGTTATGAATCCATAGTAACATTGCCTTTGCATCCATAGCTTGCTTGCTCTGCCTTCCGTTTCTCTGAATTGTCCACTGGAATGAACTATGTAAGAAAAGAGAGTGATTTCAAGTGTGGTAGGGGCTAGAACAAACATTACCACATGTCCCTTAGTGGTTGTCTGCTTGAACAATTCAAGGCTTAAATTTGCCCTGCTCCTTTATCATTAAAGCGTGCTGCACTTACAGGTAATTAGAGGGCGCCTAGCTTGTTTTCCTGTGGTGTTTCCTAGCTCGTGGAAGACTGTGCTGCACAAAGAAAGGCAGCAACAATAATACTGTATGCTCACTTTCTTTGTTTTTTCCTCTCAATCCTGAAATACAGCTAAGACCCAGACTTTGGGAACTTCAGAACTAAATCCTGCTATTAGCCATGAAATCAAAGCTACTCCTGTGAGTTTTGGAAAAGAGAAGAGCACAACTTCCAGACCACAATTCATGGCATAAATATCAAATCATGGGATGGCATTGAAAGCAAAACAAAGGTAATACAGTTCCCTGAAAATCATATAATGAGTGTCATGAAAATCATAAGGTAAAAACTCTTCTGCTCTATCTTATTTCTGAAATTTTAAAACCCAGGGTTTCATGGAAATCTATGTTTGTGGAAAAATGCTGCATGCATTTGGTTCAGGCAGATGTATTTAGCATAGACAGATGTATTAAAAGATGGCAGGTGTGTTTGATAGAGCCAGATGTACAAAGGCAGTCAGATCCATATGTCTTCCTAGCCAAGGACTTGAAAGGAAGCGCCAGGTGAAGGTAAAATATACATGTAAATGTGGATGGCGACTGAGATGCTGTCAAAATCTGGACCTAGAGGAAAAAGAGTTGTCCTTTGTATAACAAACTACACTGTCCGAAAGTAGAGGATTAAAGAGAAATGTACAAAACCACCTTCAACAGACTAGTTTCAGGGCCCAACAACCTAGATAGCTATTAAATTAGTAGTAGTAACCAATGCCATTTTATGTTTTTATTATACTATACTACCTATATTATGCTAATACTAGTTGTAAAATTCAATTCTTTTTAAAAAATGCTTGTTTTCTTTTTATTATAACAAGTTAATCTCATTGTAAAAAAAATGTGGTTCTGAAAACATTCCTTCTTAACCATAGCTTTGACCTTGTTCTATTCTAGTGCTGGTTCTCTGTTGCTTCCCATAAAAGATGCAGGTTATGGATTCACAAATTAAAGTCCCTTGAATGCAGTTACTCTTAAATTTTCATGTGCATAAGACACTCTGGGGAGCATCTTAATGATGCAGATTCCTGGGCATAACCCTCAGAGATTTTGATTCAGTAGGTCTGGGGTAGTGCTCAGGGATCTGCATTTTAAAGGACAAATGCCAGGTGCTTCTTAAGCTGCTGGTCTTTGAGTCACACTTTGAGTAACACTCATAATAGTTTCACCTAATTCATTCACTGTTCTTCTCTTTCCTTTTATATAGATATCATCCCTTATTCCTTTTATTTCAGAAATGCATTTTTAAAAATTATTTGAAATATGTCACTCATACATAAACATAAAGAATAAGTGTATAGTAATAGTTGTGAACTTACAAAACAAACATGCATAACATCATACAGGGCTCTCATAACTTACCCTACCACCAATACCTTGCATTGCTGTGAAACATTTTTAACTAATGATGAAAGGGCATTCTCAAAATATTCTACTAACCAAAGTATCTTACATCTGGTGTATTTTCCCCCCAACCCAGTCTATTATTATTATATCATTTATATATGAACATCTATAAACAATAAGTGTATAGTAAAAGTTGTGAACTTACAAAGCAAACAATGCATAACCTCATATAGAAGTTCCATACGTCAACCCACCACCACCACTTTGCATTGTTGTAAGATATTTGTTACAAATTATGAAAGAATATTGTCAAAATCTTATTACTAACTATAGTTCTTATCTTATATTTGGTGTATTTTCTAATTTACTATTTTAAGAAATAATATTTTATAACCATTGAAAACATTAAGAATTTAATTTGCAATCATAATACCTATTTATTCTCATGTTGAAAGGGAAAATATTAATACTAACAAAAACAACAAATAAACTCCATCATGACAATGTTTTCATCCTGGACTGTGTCTATCTTCTCTCTGTGTTGAAAGGAAGATCTAATAAATTTTTCACACACCATAGAAGTTGCAGGGAGGAAGAAGAGATGTTAGTTTATTGGTACAAGTCCATGAATGAGTCATATTCAATGTGTTTTGCCACCTCCAAACCCCACATCTGGCCCTGGGAACTGGAGGCAATGAACAGCATAGAAAATGTACCATTTAGAGCCATAGAACACCAGGAATGATAATACTTTAAAATAATAATGAAATACTTTACAAACTAATAAATACTATATTCACTTCTTGCTCCCTCCTGCTCATAGCTCCCCGGTGAAGCCAATGATGAGAATCTGTCCTTACAGTAGATCCAGGGGAAACTGGAGAGAGTTATGTTCTGACTTATGAAAATGTCTGGCAGAAATATAATTCTTTTTCTTATATAAGGTGATATAAAAGTGTATATAAATAAAGATATGCTTTATATAAATTAAACATTAAAATTCATCAGCCTACAGTCTGGGTGTTATACTGGTGGCAGTTGTCTGTTAAACATGAAGTTTCGTATTGTCATTTTGGCTTTTATAATTCTTTGAAATAAAAGTTCCAAAACAAAATAACTTGGCTTTCAGAAGTGGTGTGTGTTGAGAAGGCATGAGGAAACAAGGATATAAAGATCTATAATTTTCAACTGTGCTGCATATTAGATGAATCTGTGGGGCTATTTATAGATGCCAGTGGTGTGATGCCTGGGTCCTATCCCAGAGAATCTGAGTCATCTGTTCCCAGGTGATTCTAGTGTGCAGCCAGAATAGACTCCAAAAGAGATGAAGCAAAGAGGGAAGGATGCAAAGCAAAGCTAGTTCTGTCTAAGGAAGCACTGCACATAGCAAGATAGACAGAGCAGGGCACCCCAGTAATCCCGTTAATTATTCAATTCCATCGGTTTACACTTCCTTGCTTTGGTTCCATGATAACCAAGAAAACTTTTGGTAAAATGTGGCTTCTATGTTGATCTGACTAAAGAGTGAGATTGGGCTGCTCATGTTAACACTGGGATTTGGGATAATGAGGCAGTTATGTGTCTCATTTCATTTAAATCAATAAAATGGCTTTCTAATTTAACTTTAGTATCTTCTAAGATCGATTAGGTAGAATTACTTACCCTAAGCCTGCTCAGCTATGAGACACTGAAAACTGGGTTTTAAGGTTGTAGGTGAGAAAGAGCCTGAGAATTACTTAAGCATGTTACTGTCTGAGTGAGGCCTCTTGGCTTTCTTTAAGGGATACCCATTGGAAACTATGTTCTTCATTCTGTGGGTTAAATGCTTTCTCCATAGACATAATAATTTCGACAATTTTTTGTATATTTTGACATTTTTTGTCAACTTATTGGAAAGAATTACTGAGCCAGTATTGATTTCAAACATTTTCAAAAAAAATTTTTAGGAGGTAAAGTCATTCTGTACCCTGGCTTAGCTTGTATCATCATTCAGGATAAAATGAATTGGCCATACTTCTGAACAAGTTTTGATTCTATGTGATCTTAGACTTGTCACATTCTCTTTGGGCATCAGTCTTCCTTAGTGCAAATTAGGAGGGTAGGGTTATATTTAAATATCTCTATATGTCTTCTAGCTCTAAAATAATATATACCTATGCAATTATGGTAAGTTTTTTGACATAAACTTTTTTTTTAACAGTGTCTTAGCTTGTCAGGACTACTATGACAAATACCACACAGTGGGGTGGCTAACAAGAATAATTTATTGGCTCATGTTTTCAGAGGCTAGAAGTCCAAAATCAAGGTGTTGGCAAGGCCATGCATTCTTTCCGAAGCCTTTAGACTTCCCTGAAATTCTTGGAGTTCCTTGGCTTCTACTTTTTTTTTTTTTTTTT
>JAQZBX010065466.1:0-16298 GCA_029593785.1 Cabassous unicinctus | reverse complement strand
GCCACGCGCTCCCGGAGGGCTCCTCACTGCCCAGGCTAGAGCTGGCAATGCCTGAGCAGACACAACGGCCGTGCTGGCGTGGCGGGTGACCCCAGGCCCGGGTTTCTTAGAGCTCCTCGCCCAGTTGCCCACCTGCGCCCTCACCCCCATTAGATGCTTGAGTGGCACCTGCCTCAGTTGTCCCCCTGGGGTGACTTCTTCAGAGGGACATTTACAAAGTTGCAGCTTCTGTTTGGATCCCTTAAATTACACAGAAAAGGGGGCCCCGTCAACACCAGCCAAGACTGCCTTCAGCTCCTCTAAAAGCCAGATTTTGCAGTCGAAGAAAACGACTTCTGTACCTGCCATGGGCCACCGTGATGGAGCTCGGAGTTTAATTTCGTGGCATTAGCGAAAGCGATCCCTTCACAGCTCCACAGACGGCCTGGCCCGCAGAGCTGCTGTGACTGTAAGATGGACAGGTTTCCCGGGGAGCCCTTCTCACCTGGGACCCTCTGGGGGCCGAGGGCCACCCGCTCCCGCTGCCAGGGGGTCCTCCCACTCCCCCTTGGGGGGGTCCACACTGGAGCTGTGTGTGTTTCCGCACTGAGGCTCTACAGCCCTGTCTTTGTCCACTTCTTCAGCCAGCCGGGCGTCTTCCTGGGCGGGCCGTGGGGACGCAGGGAACCCTGGGCTGGCCGGAGGCTGCTCGGCTGGCGGTGACTGGGGGCTGTCACGCAGTGGGGAACGGCAGGATCTCAGAATGCTCCTGGCGCTGGCCTTTCTCCCCTACAGAGAATTTTCCGATTTTCATTATACTGAGAGAGAACAGAGGGACGCAAGTGAGGGAAGGGCAGGAAGGAGCCGGTGAGGCCCAGGCTCCGAGGTCTGCTCTGGAAGCGACTGGCATAACCCTTTGCCGTCTGCATCTCATGACGCAGGGCAGGGTCACCAGGGGGGTCTCTGGGAGCTGGGGACACAGCGGGCCCCAGGCTGCACGCCAGTCAGGGAAGCGCAGAGGGGAGGGTGGCGGGAGAGGGCGGCAGAGGCCTCGCCGGCCATTGCCAGGAGCTAATGCGAGGCATAAATCGTCCGCCAGTTTATGGAGTGACTTTCAAAGTTGTTGGGATGGAATAATTAAAAGAAATCGATACCATCAAAGAAAGCCACCGCGGCCGCGTGCCAGACTTGCCTTACTGATGGCCCGCCACCGCGCACACCGCTCGGCCCGCAGTGCCGCTGCGACCGTGGCCGCCGCGCCGCTCAGCGTCCCCAGGGCCTCAGTGACATTGTCCAGCAGCACGGCTCCCAAGACCCAGGACAGCCGGGCCATGGTGACGAGCCTCTGGGCTGTGCTTTCTGCAGGGAGAGAGCAAGGGCAGTCCTGGGGCTCCGCAGCCCCCCAGTTTGTCCTCTCATCCTTTCCCACTGCTGGAGATTCGACGAAACTGGGCTGGGTGGTAAATGAGCAAGAACTGATAAAAGCCCGCAGAAACCATCAATGTCTTTGCTAAGTTGCCATCAAATAGGCTGCTGGGCTGCAGGCTCTGTGCTCGGAAAAATTCCCCCCCAGTCCAGCTGTGCCTGCAGGGTAAGCAGACGGACCCCAGGGTGGAATTGGGAGAGCACCTGTCGACCCCAACAGGAGGAGAGAGTGCCGGTGCTGAGATCGGATCTGAGTGGTGCTTTGTGGGCGCTTTGTGTGCTCTCTGCTCCCACGTGCCGGGGTGTTCTGATCCCTTCACCTTCCCAGCAGCCTTCTCACTTGTGTTCATTCATGATCCTACTTTTTTGGATGGAGAAATGGGTCCAGGGAGGTTAAATGACTTGGCCCAAATCACACTGGCCGGGGGGTGTGAGTGGGGTCTCACCCCGCACCACTCTCTGGCTCTGTAGCCAGGGTCATTTGCGGTCACGGGCGAAGGGGGCGCCGGGCAAGTGCGCCCTGCAGAGCGGGAAGAGAGGCAGCCTGGGGCCCGCTCTGCGCCGAGGTGGCCATGTTCACCACCCGGCGGTGGCACCTGCCAGCTGAGGGGCCCTGGGCAAGTTACCTTCCATCACCACCTTCGACAGCGCTTAGGCACCAGGGCCACGGCACGTGGTCAGCCCTTCACGGGTGCCAGCCCTGGGCACTGTTTCTGCCATCAGGTAAGATCCGTGTCCATCCCTCCTAAGCCCAAGGATATAATCTCTTACGGAGTCTCAAGTGGGAGAAGCCTTTAGACAGGAGCAGGGCCCACCCGAGCCCCTAAACTCCACGCCAGGAGTTCAGGAGGCCTGGAGCTATAGGCAGCCACGTGAAAACTTCTGTTTTTGAAGTAATGCAAAACAAAGTTCAGCCTTGTCTTATATAGAATTGTGTCTTCTCTGAACTACAGCTCCCCGTTTTCATCCTTGGGTGGCTTGTCAGAACATCTGCATTGATTCAATAAAATGTTCTCTCTTATAGGTTTTTTTTCTCTTTCAGATATGGTGGAACCGCCCTACGTACCGGGTTCATCCGACATCCCTGCTTCAGCTTCAGCTTCAACTTCAGCCTCACAAGTTGCCAGCTTCTCACCTCCTGAATCACACCAAAGAAAAATAAAGTAGACGTCCATTGGAAAGCCCCGTCTATTTTCCATTTACGTTTCTATAAACGTTCATTCCATCACAAAAGGGGTGTCTGTGTGTCGAGGGCGGGCACGTGGATGGGGCCACGGAAATCACGGCCCACCTCAAACGTACATAAGCCTGTGGGCACTGTTTTTGGGGTCCCTGAAACACTACAGGCACTAATGTCGAATCGCCTGATCTTCTTTCCAGACTCTAGAAAAAGCAGGGCCGTGTAAAGAGTAAAGCCTTTCAAATTTGTATTGGCTCCTGCTGACTGTTTGTCAGGGCCCAGGGCTGAGCTCCAGTGAAAGCCTTGCTTCGGAAAGATTGGCTGCTCGACAGACCGCATGCTTCTCTCTCTCTGCGCCTGCTCAGTGCGTTCCAAAGCTACAACTATTATGGAAAGCAGGCTTGGAAAAATGCATACCCGCCCCAATAGCTCAGACTGACAAGCTGCTCCTTCAGCAAATATCCCATTGTTCAAGCATGTGGATCACCTTCCTAGTGCGCCGCCTTCATCAGAGCTTATGAAAGCTTCCCTGCGCTTCCTGCGTGTGCCAGGACCTCACCTTTCCTACACTTGCTAACGGACCAAGTCAAAAGCCAGAACTGTTTGGCGCCAACGTTCCTTCTTCGACCATCTGTTGATCAAAGTTACCACACAAATCGCGCTTGGCCGTCGCCAGTACCTCCACCGCGGCTCGGCCGCGCCCCCTCTTCCTCCCGCAGGCCTCTCCCCTTCGAGCCTTCATCCTTCCTCCTCATCCTCAGAGCGGACTTGGAGCTGTTTGTCCAGGCGTCATACGCGAGCTGTAGGGGAGAGTCATACATCCCTGCTCCGTTCTTTGGCAGTTTCAGACATTGCCGGGCCCAGACCCTCCTTCTCTTTCTTAAAGGTCACAAAATCTAATCTGAACCATCTCTAGCTGTACGTTCTCGGTGTCGGTAAGCCTTAAATAATAAAAATCAGACCAAACGAGACTCATCAAGGGAGATGGAAAATCGATGTCATATTTGTTCCAAGTCATTTCCTTTTAGAAGAGAAAGGCTCTTAGGAGTGGTTTGTGAATTTAAAAGATGTTTAAAGTTGCATCTAGACATCAGAACATCAAAATCAATCCCAAATGGAATTTCATTGGATGATCTCGCAACTTATTCCCAGAAAAGTCAGTGCTGCTTGGTACAAAAGCTAAAACGGGGCAACAGCCTTTCTTGTGTCTGCTTTAAGTAGTTCTGGCTTTGCCAAAAAAAAAAAAAAATTAGGATCCCCAAAGACAGGAGCGGACAGTAGTAGCTAACATAAAGGGTTCTTTTTCCTTCCTTAAATATTTTTTCCAAGTAATTGCTTTCAACTAAAACGCACACTTAAGAAGAACTCTAAATAATAAGAATGCAATAGATACACACAGTGGAGAAGGGGGCTAAATGCTTCTTCAATAACGTATGCCTGAAAACGCCTTTTGCCTGAAATGCCCAAAAGTATTGGCTGACATCCAGGTAAGTACCCCTTGTTTTCCACTTTGTGTATGTGTGTGTGTGTGATAGAAGTAATTTATGCCAAGAAGACTAGTTGACTTGCTTTGATACAAAATCTAAGCTTCCTCATGGTCCCACCGCTTTTCCCGAATGCTCAGCAGGGACGTCCTCGGCAGGGCAGGTGGACGTCAGCGTCACAGTCTGATTACACAGAAACGAGCCCCAAGCACCTGCAGCGGTGGGTCTCGAAAACAACAAATGTTCTCTTTGTGTTCAGAAATCCCCCAGAAGAATCCAAATAAAGCCAGGCTAAAGCCTGCTGTTCCACAAATTCTGGCCTAGAGCTTGGGGTCCACTCAGGCCGGAGGCACACCGTCACCCCCTTGCTGCTGGCCTGGGAAGCGTCGAAGGCAAAGCCTCATCTTCACGCAAACCACCGTGCGAGTCCACTGCACTCACCCGAAGAGAACTCACCTGCAGAGCTGTTTTGGGCTTTGGCCCACGGTCCTCCGTTTCTTCCGCGTTTCCTGCTCTTACCTCTTCCTCTTCACTGTCAGTCTCGAAGAGGCTGTAACTGCCGTCTTCAGTCACTTGAAAACACATCCACAAAATGAGACGGGCATACGACCTCCTCCCCTCTGCCTAGAGACCTCACGATAAGCCAAGCCTCACCCAAGACATGATTCATGCCTTGACGAACCGGTGGGCACGTCATTACGTGCGTGAGGCTTCCTTCCATGTGGCACGTGCTATCGCAGAAGTGAGCGCTGTCAAAGCGGCTTTACCCCTTTTTCCTAATTAGACATAAATTATTCCTTCGTGTTGCTACTTCCCGTTAGACCCCTGTGGGTGCCACTGTTTTGCTTTACTCTCAGCCCCCCGTGCCAGCCACGGCATCACCAGCCCTCGGTCTTTTCTCTGCTGCAGGTGCTCAGAGACGCTGTGCTCGTATCTCGGTGGTGACGGCAGCGTCTGCCCCTCCCACTCGGCCGTCACAAAGCAAGGCACCGCTTTCCATTTCTAAGAGCTGGGTGGACCCGTGCGGAGGGTGTGAGCCGCCTGCCTGCCTCCTTGCTGGGCCCATTTCAGGGAACCCCGGGCCTGAGGAAGGCTGCCTGGCCCAACTGGACCCAGTACTAGGATTTCGGGGGGCGCTGCTCCCGGTGGCTGGGGTCACGCTCTTCCAACACCCACTTACTGGAAGGGTGCTTCACCCAAGGCTGCCACCACTTTCTCTCTTCTTCATTTTCCATCGTGCTGAGGTCATCTAAACACAGAGAAAACCCAAAATCCATCGGCCACTGCCACCCTGGACAAGACTGTGGGTCTTCAAAAAAAAAAAAGAGGCTGAATAAAATTTACGTTGGCTTCACCTGCTGGAGAAATTGGATTCCACTCACCGGGCTTTTACCCACTCCTCACACTTGCTACCTTGCTCAGTGATTTGTTTGCAAATTAATGAGTGCGAATAACATTTGAGAAGGAAATGCATTAATAACTTAAAAGAGTATGCTGCTTTCAAGTGTGTTCAAGTCTTCCTGAACGTCAGCAGCTCGGCTGACGAGCTAGTCTCTTCTCTGCCTTAAGAAGATGCCCCAGGGAGGCGTCACCAAGCTGGACTTCAGGAGACCAGTCCCAGTGGTCTCAGGAACCTGAAAGGACTGCGATGGAATGTCTTGTCTTAACTGAACCATAATTCAGTCTTGTCACTAATTCAGACAGTCTGTCCCCAAGTAGGAAGGTTAAACCATATATCTCACCCCACACAGAAATTGCCAGATAAGATGGCATCATCTTAGTGGTTGATATCCAAAGGAGGACATCATTTTCTCTACCTTGTTCAACTCAAGGGAAGAGAAAATCCAGTCCCGTTTAAAAGCAACAACTTTCAAAAGATACTTTATTTCATGACCAATGAAAAATGAAACTCCTTTCTCCTTTAGCCTCCTGGCTTTTTGGGGAAGTCATGTTTCCTGAAAAATCTCCAAATGGAAAGGCAGAAAATGCCAATTAAGCCAGCAACAAATGTCCAGAGAACCAGGGCCCAAGCAGAAGGAATAATTCTTGACCAGAGGTATTTTTATTTTGCAAATGGGGGACGGTCCTTTCAGAGACTTTGGTTTGGGTTCAGAATTTCAGCTCAAAGCACCATTCCAAACCTAACCTCTTCAGACACATCAGGCAAAAAGGCACTTCCATTATCTCCCAGGCCAAAGGGAGAGATCCATTTTCTTGTTGGTTCCTGGGGTAGTGTGAAGGTGAGGAGATGGTGGCCTGGGGATCAGTTTATTTTTATTTACTTACTTATTTATTTAATTTATTTTTTTATTTTACCGGGAGGTCCCGGGGATCGAACCCACGTCCCTCCATATGGCAGACGGACGCCCAACCATTTGAGCCACATCCGCCCCCTTGAGGATCAGTTTAATGTCCCTGTTTCAAGACCCCTGGGAACAGGCCACCCTGGCGCCCACGGTCGTGGCACCTCACCTTTTACGTCGGCCGCTCTCACAGCTCCCCTCCCGGGCAAGCGGCTGGCGTGGCTGGCCAAGGCCTCAGGGCTCCTGCCGGCTGGCTGCGGTGCGGCAATCTTCTTTTGCTTTGCTTTGATTTTCTCCATCCTGGCAATTGAAGACGAGCAGAGAAAGCCATTTCCTCCTCCACCAGCAAAACTCCTTTGCCGCTTTGTTGGTTTCAGGGCTCGCCTTTTTCCCTAAAACTGGGTTGAGGAAGAGATGCCCAAACTTCTGCCCCCAAGTTTCCGTTATGTTCAAAGGGGCCTCATCAACACCCTGTTCCCAACAGGCCATGGCTTGTGCACCAGGTGGGCAGGGTCCTGTCCTAGGTGCCACAAGCGCCTGGGGAAGGGGACGAGGTCCTGCTCTCGGGTCTTAGCGCATCAGGCCATGCGTGAAAACTAGGGCTCGCTGGCGCCAGGTGACAAGAGCAGGTGAGGCTCGGGCAGTTTAGGGATTCAGACTCGAGCAGGCAACAAAACAGCATTTCACCGACTTCAGCCATCCACATACACCACAATTTCTCCAATATCGTTTAATTTTTAAAGATGAGTTGTAAGTCAACTCACTTTTTAAACTTAGCCTCATCCTACACAATGATATCCTTGAAATCACTCATGTTCTAGATATTTTCTTTCTCCTCAAGTGCATTTAAAAAAATAACATAACTATTAAACTAAAATAACATTTGCCTGTGCACCACTCAGCCCTTCCTGTGTGCCACCGGTGGGGTGCACTATACTGCTGGGGACGGGCAGTGCAGCATGCACCATGGCCTTGGCTACGCAGAGTCACAGGTGGCCCCTCTAAGCAAGGGCAGCTTGGACTGAGCCCCAGACCCAGGAAAGCATGTGGCCAGTTTGGGGGACAACGGGTTTGGCCAAAGCAGAGACTGAGCGGTCAAGACCTCAAACACCACGTCTTCGTCTAAGCATCACACTGGGTGGTGGTTCATGCTAGGGGAAACCCCTGTTCCCATCACACTCCGGAGCCCGCCTTTGTTCTCCAGTTAGAAGATCAGCCTGCAGCTTTTGCCACCTCCAGCCACTGACTGACCCACATTCAAAGTTCCGTGCACCACACTTCGAAGGCTGGTGCAGTCTCTTCCTCTTGGTGAAATTAAAAAATCAGAGAAAGAAAAGGGGGAAAAGCCTATATCAAAGAAAGAATCCATAAATAAGAAGGTGATGGATCCTTTGGAAGTGATATGCTTCCAGAATTTAAAAAAAGGACAGCCAACTCACTGTCTCATGATGAACAACCTGGATTTTTTCTCATCTTCTTCACGGCATTCCAATGCCTTGCTTAGAGACAGCTCCAACCACTTAGCCCCGCTGTTGGTGCAAAAAAGAAGTTTAAAAAAATCATTTTACCCAAGGTGCCATCTTTGTGGATTCTGCTAATGAAAAGCCACTACGAATTTTTGGGCCAAAATTCAGAGAAAAATTGTATCAATCACTCATCTAACTGCACAGGTCTACCTGGCTGCACAAAAGGGATCCTTTTCATTTTTTCTCTCCAAAGAGCATGAACTTCCAGAGTATAGAGACCAAGTTTAGTCCAACAGATCAAAGTCAGGCACACAACAAACCGTGGAAACTTTTTATAGCAATGGATAGCTGCAATCTGCCTGAAGACTGTGTTTGGGCGGGCTTTAGGGTGAGAAGCTGTTGAGTTTGGGGGCCACCGTTTGGATCAACGGTAATATGAAGACTGGGCCATCGGTCTGCACTACTGAAATGGATGGCGTAATTCCTTTGAAACAGCGGCCGTCCCTTCCCTTTGGCACAGTGTTACATTGCAGCATGAGGTCCAACTCCAAGGAGTTGCTCATCAGTTAAAGAGAACACATCATTAGATGATCACTTTAGTATCAGAACAGGAATTTGTCACTCAAAGAGGCTGTCAGGCAAACTGGTTCAGCAGACACTTCTAAAAGGATGGAAGCCTGAGGCTCAGTGGATTGTCCAGAAAGGTTCCCAAATCCCTGGCACATGGGGCAGCACGGGGTTGACCTACAGACTCGGCACAGAAGTCGATGAGCCTCTCTCTGGACTCTGAGCTGTCCTTGGCTCTCGTTGCATTGGGTTGATACCCGTGGCCTAGGATAGGCAAAATGAGGAGCCGGTCCTTTCCCTTTGCCTTTCCTCTGTTAACAAGCCAGTGTCTCCCAAGGTTTGGTGGCCTGGTGTAGTTAGAGGCCCCAAGAAGGTGACCAGAGCCAAGAGCCCAGCTTGGGAGGAAGCAGGGTGTGGTGAAAAGAGCACTGGCAGGAGAGGCTAGCAGAGTCAGCCGTGCTCGCTCCTGGCCAGCTGAGCAACCCCAGGCAGGTGGCCCACCCTGGGCCTCAGCTCCTCTTCTGTCAAGGGAAGGATAAGATGAGGTGGTCTGAGACTTCTGAGATTTCTAAAGTCTTATGATCCTTTGCGTAAAGGTTCCCTGTGTCCAGTTGAGCCCTACACTTGGATGTCCTTATCCCTAGGTTTCCCAGTACCTGGAGGCCAAGGCTTCGGTGGCCTTCAGATCAGCTACCACGTACAGATGGTAATAGCTCAGGAAGATGCGCCGCTGAATTAGCAGAAAGGTGAAGCACACGGCATCCCAAAGGATCCCTGCCTCGTGTTGTGGGGGCTCACAGAGCACGTCCTCGGGGAGGGCTGCACGGGAGACAAGAAACCAGAGTCTGGAAGCCAGTCACCTAGGCTGGGACGGCCCCCCCATGCAGAAGGGAAGGTCTAGTTTGAATAGACGGCTCTGCTTCCTTCTGGACTGTTCTACTCTTTACTCCTCTTCTGCCTCCCCATCCTACCAAAATGGCTGATTTCATAGGGGACAGGTGAGGCCAGGGCTGGGGGACCTACTTCTGTTCCTCCCTCTGTGGACTCCCTTCCTGGAGCCCTTAGCCACCCCCTCCCAGCCCCTTGGGTGACTCGTGCAGAAAGCCGCCGCAGCCTCCCTTTGGGATAAACAGCACAGGCCTGATTGACAGGGGTGGGACAGGTAATCCATGCAGCTTGAGAGCTGCCCATCTCAGAAGCCCTCTGTGATGCACAGAAACCCCATCCCCATGGCCACAGCACTAAGCCCTGACCCCCAGACTTGTCTGTGAAAGGTGAGAGATTTGTCTGCATGTATTTTCTTGGCAGAGTAAGAGAGAGCGAGTGAGCGAGGGGTCTAGCCCCAGATGTCACTCAGAGGCAGGAGTTAAATGAAATACATCTTCCCGGTGCCCTCATTCATAGACGAGAGCCAGTTACAGCTTCAGTGGGGCAGAACCAGGGTGCCTCCCTCTCTAAATAGGCCAGAATCCTGGGAAATTCGTGGCTGGAGTTTTGCAAACCCTGCTGGGGCACACTGGCACAGAGTGGGAATGTCTCCCAAGCCCAGGGGTCATCGGCTGGTGGGCCCAGCCGCTGACATGGCATTGGTCTGAAGGCAGTCTGGCCAAACAACCACATGCAATCCACGAACATTGATTGAATCTTGATTCCAGAAAACGTCGGCAATTTTGGAATACCTGGGGCCACTGGAGAGTCGGCTGGGTATTAGGTAACATCAGGGGATTTGAGTCCATTTTCTCTAAGGTGTGCTGGTAATATTGTGGTCATATAGGAGCATGCTTTGATGTTTGCACCTTTTTTTCCAACGATTTTGCAAAAATTCTTATGCCCGTAGCCATATATATACACAAATATAGATAAAGCCAAGATGGCAGACTAAACAACTGTTAACCCAGGGTGGGGTATGCTTTGTACTAGCAACTTTTGTACTATTCTTTCAACTCTTCTGAGTGTTTGTGTCCCTGGGACCACAGCAATGGTGGGGCACTTACCTAACTGATACCCTTCCACTGTGCAGTACATGCCAAAGCTGTGGACGAGCCAACAGTGGGTCTCAAGCAATGTCCCCAGGTACACACACGCACCAACCTAGGACCAGAGGAGAAGCTGGAAAAGACTCGCCATTCTCTTTGACAGCAATGTGCCCCCCCATACCCCCAGCTTGGCCTCGCCACAGCCATTTTCCATTTGGGTCTTTCGTTGGACCCTCAAGTCTACTCGCCACCCAGAAGGGCAGCATTGGGTATTCGGCCAAAAAGGGCTAATGATGTCCCTGCCACGAAGATGATGAGACCTTAACCGAGAGGCTGTGGAAAGACTCTGCTGTGTTGATAAGGACCAAGCAGAAGAAATCGAGTGGCCAAGAGTGGGTCATCGCCCTTCTCTTATTCTCAATGCTCTCATCTGCAAAGGATCTGGGTCATCTCCAAACACTCCTTCCCACTCTTATAATCTGTTTTCTATAGAGAAGGACCTACTGGCCATTAGGAGGATGAAGTGCCAAGCTGTAGTGCACTAAGGGTGCTGCAGCACCTCGGTCCTTGTAGATGCAATAAGATAAATTAGCCGTAGGAATGTCACCATTCCTGTAAAAGCTAGTTATCTGACAGGCAGTGTCAGGCCAACAAAGGCCATGTCTGAATGATGACCCGAGGCTTCAGAACCTCCAAAGAACAACTCCATTATGCTGAGCAGAGATTTAACATGCAGCTGAGTTGGAAGACTGTGTGTGGGGGGCACGGCAGCCCAGACACAGCTCCAGCACTGGGGGTCTGGAGATGGACGTCTGGTGTTCTCCAGACTTGCCACTGGTACCTGTGCCTCTGCCTTCACTTGTAACGTGGAAGCCTTTGGTCTTACCAAGATGCGTCGAGGGGAGGGGTAGTAGATGAACCAAATGATCTCTTGGAGCTCCTTCCAGTTCTCAGACCCATGAATTCTCTAACCTTCAAACCGCTGGATGCATCTACTCTGCTCTGTATTATTCAAATATGACTGTACTTTGAAATACTCGCTAACAGGGCTTGCTCTATTGCAATGAGCGGACACCAGATTCATTGGGGGTTGTCTCTAGGCTATTACCTAGTTCATAAAGCATTCCTTCTACTGCACTTCCTCCTCTTTACCTCTGGATTTCCTTTACATTCGGAGCTCTTCAACGTCAAAAGCTCCTCCGAAAAGAGCAGGCTGCCTCACGCACGACAGATCAAGGCTCCTTTTACATTTTCCCACCTTTAGTAAGTAAACACACCTTTGAAAAGGCCTTTTAGGATCCCTGTTGGTTTGGGCAGTCCCTTTTTGAGGGTATTAGGACAGGCAGGCTGGAAAAACAAAGAGCAGCCTTGGAAGGGCTATGCCGTACCGATAGGAGTGTCTTTATGGCAACCACTGACACCGAGAAGGCGATGAGGCGGTCCCAAGGCCGGAGGATGACCTTCACGGGCTCCAAGAGAAGGCGGCTTCCACGCAACGTGAAATAGCCAAAGGCCACCAGGTACCCAGCCCCGAAGACGTGAATCCGCACCGTTCCCGCCAGGAAAACCAGGCAAAGCACAAACCAGAAGTGAAACCGAAAAACGGCCACTTTTGCCATGTCCAGGTAGGACCTGGAAGAGGGAAGTAAAAAGCAAGGATGATGTCACTTGACAGACGGACACAAAAATACCTCCCACAGGCCATCTTAGAATACAAAGAAACATAAAGCAGAGCAAGGAGGGAAATACAGGGAGCAGAGGACCTCACAACAACGCCTGCTAGATGGACAGCTCCACGGAGGCAGGTTTTCTCTGTTAAAGTCAGGTTTACTGAGGTATTAATTCACCCACAATAAAATCCCTCCCTTTTAGGTGTGGTCCCGTAACCACCACCACAAGCAAGATGAAGAATGCTTCATCCCCCCCAAAGTTCCCTGCGCCCCTTTGCAGGCAAACCCCTCTCCCACCCATGAAGCAGCCACTGACCTGACTTCTGTCCCTTTGGTTAGTTTGGCGTTTTCTAAAATATCATATAAATGAAATCATAAAGTATGTCATCTTTCGTATATGGCATCGTCACTCAGCGTAGTGCTTTCGAGAGCCATCGGGAGTCCACGCCTTCTTCTTGCTGGGTAGTATTTCATTGCGTGGATGCACCACAGTTTATCCATTCACCGGTTTACAGAGATTTGGGTTGTTTCCAGTTTTTGGTGGTTGTGAATAAAGCTGCATGCACAGGTTTTTGTGTGAACCTGTTTCCATTTCACTTGGGAAAATTTCTAGGAGAATTGCTGGCTCATGTGGCAGGTATACACTGAACTTTACAAGAAACTGCCAAACTGTTTTCCAATGTGACTCTGCCATGTTGCATTCCCACCAGCAATGCATGAGTGCTCCTGTAGTGCTGCGTGTTTCCCAGAACACTCTTGGCAGGGTTTTGTTGCCGCTGTTTTGATTTTAGCACTCTAAGAGGTGGGTAGTTCATATGCCGCTTTCATTTTTAATTTGCATTTCCCTAATGACTAAGTGATGAACATCTTCTGAAGTGTGCTTATTTGCCATTCGTATCTCTTTTTTGATTAAGTGTCTGTTCAAATCTTTTTCCATCTTAGAATACAAATATTTAAAAATATTTTTAAAATTGCATTGTTTTCTTCTTATTGAGCTGTAAAAGTTCTTTATATATTCTTTAAAGGATGTGTTTTGTAAATATTTTCTCCCAGTCTATCTTTTCTTTTCAGGAACTCAATAGTGTCTTTTACAGCCAGAGTGCTTTTATTTTGAAGTCTAATGTTTCAACGCTTTCCTTTCATGGCTCATGCTTTTCGTGTCTTACCTAAGAAATCTTTCTTCAACCCAAGATCACAAAGAGTTTCTTCAGTGTTTTTTTTTGTTGTTGTTGTTGTTGTTTTGTTTTGTTTGTTTGTTTTATTCAGTGTTTTTTAATAGAAGATTTAAGTTTTACATTTAGGTCAACAACCCATATCGGGTTGACTTTTGTATATGGTGTGAGGCATGGATCAAGGTTTGTGGGGTTTGGGAGCTTGGTGTGTGTGTGTGTGTGTGTGTGTGTGTGTGTGTGTGTGTTTAGATGGACATTTAATTGTTCCAGCACCATTTGTTGAAAAGAGTGTTTTTTCTGAATTATCCATTCCATTATTCTAGGTGCCTATCCTTTCACCAACGCCACACACATCACCTTGATTACTGTATAGTAAATCTTGAAATCAGTTAGTATGGGTCCTCCAACTTTGTTCTTTTTCAAAATGTTTTTGAATATTCTAGGTCCTTTGCTTTTCCACATACATCTGTCAATTTCTACCAAAAAGAGAAGCTTGCTGGGATAAGGGCAAGAGTCTCTGTCTTTTTTTTCCTACTGAATTTCAAGCACCTTGAACAAAGCCTGGCACTGAGTAGATGTTCAAAAATATTTTTCAATGCATGAAGGTGTAACTAGCATATGGCAGAGCCCAATCAACAGATGCTGCGTGACTAGGAAGGGAGGTGTTGGGGGGGTGGTCACAGGAGATGGCACAACTACTTTGGAAAACTGTTTGGCAGTTTCTTAAAACACTAAATGTACCTTTATCCTATGGCCCAGCAATTGCCCTCCTAGGAAGAATGCAGGAGAAATGAAAACATGTCCACAAAAACCCTATGCAAAAATATCCTGGCAGTTTTATTCATATTAGCTCTAAATGGAAACAACCCAGAAGTTCATCAGCTCATGAAATGGATGATCAAATTGTGGGATATTCGCACAATGGAATACTACCATGGCGATAAAAAGGAATGACCTACTGATACTACATAATGGATGAATCTTAAAAATATTATGCTGAGTGCAAGAAGCCTGACACTGAAAAATAACATACTGTATGATTCCACTTAGATGAAATTCTAAAATAGGTAAAACTAACGTACGATGATAGAAGCCAGACCAGGGCTTGCTTGGGGGAAGAAAAGACCGAGAAGAAGAATGAGAGAAATTTCTGGGATGAGGGAGATGTTCTGTCTTGAAACACATCCATCAAAACTGGTCGAATTACAATTAAGATACGAACATTTCATGGTATGTAAATTATAACAATATAAAACTATGTTCAAAATGTAAAAAAGAAAGTCACAGAAATGTCTTCTTCAAAAGAAGCAATTCTTGGACCCACCATGATGAAAGAGGACAAAGGCTGCCCGCCCACAAGGCCCTGCAGAGCCAGATCTCAGTTCTTACCGGCAGAAAATAAAGTTGGGGACAGGGCTGAGCTGGGCCAGGTCTTCTGGCCTTAACTCTCTGCTGATCTCCAGGTTATCCCCTGCCCGCATTCTCACTGATGCTCTGTTCTCATCTACAAACACATGCCCCTGCAAGGAGGCCACGAGGAGAAGCAGGAAGTCGTCTGCAAAGACAAGGAAGGGGCTGTGGTTCTCGGCAACAGCCTCCCTGTCCCATTGTCCCTGGTACCCAAACTTCAGCCTCCCGCGGTGCCTATCGCACGGGGTGCACCAGGCAGGGACCAGCTCCCTTGGACCAGTGAGGCTCATGTTGCCTGGCTCATCCTTTCACAGCCCTTGTCACCCTCACCTCAGTGAGGAGAACGTGGTACAAAGACACTGCTGGGAGTTTCCAGGAGTCACCAAGGAACTGGGCCTCATCCGCTTCCCTCTCCCTGCTCAGAGTGTGAATCTAGAGCCACATGGAACCTGATTGGAACGCTGGATCTAAGGTGACTGTTCTCTTCCCTCTTCCAACTGTGTGAAAGCCTCAGCTGGGTGGAAGGCAAACCCTGACAAGGCAGGACGTGGCCTGACTTCTCATTGCCACGTCTCCAGGCTCTGGGCAGGCTTTGGACACACATTGTGGGGTCACCAGCATTTGCTGAATGAATGAATGAATGAATGAGTAAAAAATGGATTTTGCATGCAAAAGAATTCAGGGAAAAGGCACGAACTGGATGAAAAATTTGACCCCAGTTCATAATAACACTGTCTTGGATAAAAATCAGCCAGTTTTCAAGACAACATTTATTTTCTATAGATAACCTAGAAGGGTAAACCCCTAAAAGTACACAGAGGGCACTCATTTTTGGAAGGGGAAGTGCTAACTTTCAAAATCCAAGTTTTGGAAGGCCTTTTTTTGAGGCAACCTTTGGAAATCTCATTTGTAAATTGGTCATCCACTTTTTATTTGGCATCTAACTAAATCTCTGCATTTTAGATCATCCACCGAGAGGCCTAACCCCCACTCCCGATCAGAAGAATGCTTATGAATTAAAATTCTCTCCAACACAGGCGTTTTTTAATTAGATGGAGACCTTGGAACCTGGTAACTATATTTCTTCGCTGAGTACCGGCTGGGTGATTACAAGAAGATGAAACGGAGAAATAGCAGAAGGACTGGCAAAGAAGGAAGACTAAAATGCCGCTTGGCATGTCCTAAGTTCTCAGCTGCCCGCCCAGTCTGAAGTTCCAGAAGTGGAGAGCTCAGAGACACCCTCGGTACTCACAGAATAACAAATTGGCATCCGGCTTCTTGGCAAAATCTGGGAGATACAACCACTTAATGAGATTTGGATGTATTTCTGTACTCGTGGTTCTCCATGGGTAATCTGTAAAGGAAGGAGCAATTTTCTTTTTGTCTTCATTATTTTTCTAAAGATCATTGAGTCCATGTTCTATTAATGCTTCTTTCAAATTATATGGAATGACTAAGATGTCGGATATGATTTCAGGGTCAAGAGAAGGACTTTTTTAACAAGTTGAGAGGATGCAGGGAACTGCCTCAAATATACCAACACCTGCTCATCTGGGAACCATCATCGTGCCTGCTTCCTGGTGTTTGGGGGCTCACTGAGGAACTGCCCTGGCCAGAGCTCGATGCGGGGGTCTGTCAGGCCTTGTGAGCTAAAAGAGCAGGGCGT
>JAQZBX010065465.1:0-16303 GCA_029593785.1 Cabassous unicinctus | reverse complement strand
GTCTGGGCTCCTAATTCTTGGCTTGACTCCTGTGGTCACAATTGCAGCAGTGATGAGCCAAAACTTACCTCAGTGCCTCTTCTCTCTCTGGGGCTGTGCTGTGGAAAGGCTGGTCACAAACTTTTCTGTAGACAATGGGCAGCTCAAGCATCCTTGCAATCTGAATGTTCCACACTGGATCGTCCACTTTATCTAACAATCCACGAGGAAAAGGAGATACCACAGAAATTACACTCCAATCAGCTCTTCACCATGTCCAAAAGGGTGCTAGGGAAACACTACAGGGGGCACTCAGTGGATGGCCTTCCATGTGGGAGCCAAGGGCTCATTAGATCACCGTGTGGAAGGGAATACAATTCCATAAGCATCAAAAGCTTTGCTGGGGAGTGATTTGGGATTAGCAAAAGCACACTAGTGTATCCATTGCTCTATTGCTCTAGTGAACAACAGGGTGCACTATCCTTGAGATTTCCAAAAGAAAACTAGCAAGGGCAAAGGGCATCCCTCAGAGGATGTGGGACTGTCATACTTCTGATTAGCTGTTACATTTTAAATTTAAGAGACTCAGTGATATTCATGAACTCTCCATCATTTTGAAGAAAATTAATTCTCTGCCCGAATAGATGGACACTTGAAACCTCAAAGTATGTTAGAGACACATTTTGTTGCCCAAAATAAAATTCAATAACTATCTATAGTAAATCATTTGTTTTGTTTCCCAATTTATAATTACCTTTCTTCAAGATAAAATTAAGAATACTGCTTTTCTAAAGAAAGAATGTTGTACATTTTAATTTGCCCCATTGAATAGAGTTAAATCTTCTTTGAACTTTTTAGAAGTTTGACTTTTAAAGTTTATGCGATACACCCAAGTAACCATGGATTTGGCAGGAGTATCTTGTGCTTACAATAAGCAGTAACATGAATTTCTAGTTCTTCTCTGTATGCGTAGAATAGCCTCTGATTCGGATAATGTCCTTAATTTCTATCTTTGCTTGCTCAATGGTTTCTTGCAGCTTCTGATGCTGTGAGATTAAGCTCCGATCTCTTGCTACACTTCGCCATAAAGAAGAAGAGAAATGTACAAAGCAATCACCCCTCCACATTTGTGAGGTAGTTTTATGAAACATTTCTTTACTCTACTTCTAGTTAGTTGTTCTGAGGCAGGTGAGTATAGGGACAGCTGAAGACCCAGCAGAAAACATGCCCGGTAGACAACATACCCAGCAGACCTACATGGCTGTGAGACCCCACCCAGAAACCTCCTGAGGGGAAGGCTGCCGGAAAGATCCGTGAGACCCTGGCCATGAGATTCCATTTGGAACTTTTTCTGGGGTCAAGGGGAAGGCCCAGATACCTTCAAACATAAGGCCTGACCATTGGGCCCCTAGAGCTAACAGGAGGGGCAGCAAGTCACAACAGCACACTGCTGGGGCTCCTCCCCAATATTACGAAGGGGAAGGAGGAAAGACTTTAAAATGACCTGGGGCCCCACGCCTGCGACTCATCCTGCAGCACGCCCACATCCGTGTCTAGAACTGTGTACTCTTTTCTTAATAAACTCTTTACTCCCTTGCCTACCCTATGGTGTGTCCTTAAATTCTTTTATGCGATAAAAGCCAAGAACCTGGAAACCCAGAACCCAGAGTCTTCTGCTTACAGTTCTCCCATAGGAAATCCACTTGATCTTTTGAAATCTTCTACTGAATAAAAAGTATAACATTCAAAAGGAGCGTGAAAGAAAAGGAGCATAGAATGAAGCTTGCCAACCGAAACTGGCTGAGTTCTGATGCAACTCCCAATGCCTTCTTTCCTATCCCTCTATCACTAGTGCATTCCAAGGGTTGTACACAGTCCTGAGTTGAAGTCTGTATCATAAGTTCACTTGGTTTGGTGTCTAATACACAATTTGGAAATTTTGGTGCTAGAATTTATTTAGTATTGAATGTGACATATTTTACAGATGAGGACTCTAAGCCTCAGAGAGGTCAAGCACCTTGTCCAAGGTAAAACAGCTTGTTAGCGGTACAGCTGGAGTCTAAATCTAGCCAGTTTGACTCGAGAGCCTTCATGCTTAACCTGTATTCTCTGCCACCTCCCCCCTGAAAATATGCATATTTTCTGTATTTATAACTGGTGTGTGTAAGTGATTTTGTGTTCTATTTTCTGCCAAGCATAATTTCAAATATATCCATGGAATCTGCATAACAGCATTTCAAGTAACAATGCAGCATTCTGTTGTGTTAATATGCCACAGTTTGTTTAGCCAGTCTGATCGTGAAATATTTCATCCCTTTAAAAAAAGGGTTTTGTCTTGGTTTTGGTCTTGGTGTTTACCACTAGCACTATCTGGGGCAGTACTCCTTAGTGATCAAAACTTGGATCCTGGAGACAGACAGACCTGGCTTGAAACTCAGCTTCAGCTCTTACGAGTTGTGTGACCATGACAGGTTGCTTCTGTTCACTGTGCCTCAGTTTTCTTTTTGAGTGTCTCTGTTTCCTCACTTGGCCATGGGGATAATAGCAGAGTCCACTTCATACAGTTGTTGTGTCTGATCTCATTCAACCTTTACACCACGAGCTTAGCACAATGCCAGGCCCACAGTAAATACTTTTAAATATCAGTTATCCATAATAAAGATAATGAAAAACTAAGCCCTCTAGACAAATTATTTTGTTTTATTTGGGGGCTTTCATTGGAAATTACTGGATGAAAGAGTACAAATGCATTATATTTCATTACATACTGTCAGGATTTCTGCCAGAAAAAATAGTCAACCATTTTCTTTTTACATGGTGTCACCACCAACAGTTTATGCATGCTCAGGGTTCCTGTCCTGGCTGCAGTCATTTGGATTTTTAATGATTTAACAGATAAGTAATGATTTCATAAGGGTTTATTCTATATTTACACTGTGACAGGGTTTGTAGATTTTTCTATAAGATTATCTACTCTGTGTTTCTTTATGTGTAAGCTGTTCATCTCTTTTGAACAATTTATAATATTTCTTACAAATATTAGGGAAGCTTTACTGGCTACATTTATTACATACATTCTCTCTGCCCCATTGCTTTCTTTTGTACGTTTACTTGATTTCATTTTATTCTACAAAAGTTTGAAAAAGCCTTTAAGCCATCCATCTTGTCACTGATAATTTTCGGCACTTTAACAGCCAGGGACTTATGAGTGTAACATACTGACCTCCATATTTATGGTGGTAAATAGGCAACTGTCTTCTTTAGGCTATTTTATGTATGCTGCAAGATAAGGATTAATGTTAAATCTTTGTAAAAACAGTGTTATCTCTCTAAACCAATGGTGTTTGTTAAATACTGATTTAATTCCTAGCATAATCTTATGTCTGGCTTTTCATATACTAGCACTGCCACAGTGTATCCAGTAACCATACTTAGGAATCCCAACACAGTCAGCCTAAAAACTATTCAGCTGACTAGGTTTCTTTAGAAGGTCTGAAGTCTTACTTTTTAAAAGTCTATTCCATCTGTTCCTATTCCCAAATCCTCTTCTACTTATGCAGAATTTTAAAGGTATTTATAAATTTCAATTTCATTGTCATTATTCAGAAATTATAGATGAAAAATGCTTCATAGAGCAACACTGAAATTAGCAGAATGATTTCTGGTCTGAGAAAGAGGCTGAGTTTCATTTAAAGGGTGAGCCAAATTGCTAAAAGTAGAGCTAAAAATGTGTAAGTTAATGAATATAATGAAATGACTGGAACCTCACAGAACTTCATCCTAAGCAGCCTATTCCACCCTAAATGAAAAGCCCCCCCTAAAATTATAAGAAAGATAAAGCTGTTTTTTTTTATCTTTGCACTTAGCAGTGCATCCAAATGGTACATTAAACTGAAATTTACAGGAGTTAATATTATATTTTTATACTTTTATTGGAAGATGAATTTAATTCAGACTAAATTTTGTTTTAAAAACCTTTGTCTTCATTGGGCATTTTACAACGGAAAGTTTTTGAACTGATGACAACAAAATTTAAAGGAGAGAATGGGGTAGTTTAGGGGCAACTTAAAACATAACTTCATATAACATGATGAGAATAATTTTCAGGCTTTTTCCTTGCTTTTCTCCTTTTATCTTCATTATATTTCAAAGCAATTTCCAATTAACACTACCCACTGTGATTGATCATTTATTCACCTATTTACTGATATTTTTCAAATCTCACTTTTAGTATTAATGGGCATTTTGTTCAACAAATTACCAAGTAGAGGAATTACATAATATTCATGGCGATGCCATTTCTAAAAAAATTAATTTTGAAAACTGAATGAATGTCTAATATAGGGGTCATCAAAACATAGTCTATAGGTCATATCCAGCCCACAGCCGGTTTTTGTAAATAAAGATTTAATGGAACATAGCGATACCCATTTACGTATTGTCTATAGTTGCTTTTGTGCTACAACTACACAGAATACAGGCATACCTTGGAGACATGGCGGGTTCAGTTCCGGACTACCACAAATAAGAGAATTTCACAAAAAAGCAAGTCACATGAATTTCTAGGTTTCCCAAAACATATAAAAGTTATATTTACATTATACTGTAGTCTCTTAAGTATGTGTATTATGGTTTTCTCAGGAAACTGAAATAATAGGAGATATCTGTAAATATTATGAGATTTTATAAAAATTGTTGCACACATCTGTGGGGATACATGAGTCTACATTCTGTAGGGCAGGCTGTAAGCTTGAACTCCAATGAAGGTTTCAGATGAATTCTCTAGAAGCTGGATGGCTGAAGTAGAGATGAAAATTCTCTCTTGACTGCTAAAATCATCACTTCTCTTTTTAAGGCCTTCAATTGATTGGATGAGACATTTCTCACTGCTGAAGGCAATCTCCTCAGTTGATTGTAGATATAATTAGCCATAGATGCAATCAACACACTAATGATTCATGTCAATGAAATGTCCTCACAGTAACAATTACACCAGTGCTTACTTGACCAAACAACTGGGCACCATTACCTGGCCAAGCTGACACATGAACCTAACCATCACAATGCACCCCTTGTCAACTTGGCAACCATACACATCCTCTTAAATCATACTTAAACTCTACATAAAAACAACAGCAGACATAATTTTCATCTAACAATACTCAACTTGCCTGCATACAACTGGAAACTCACAGGAATAGATTACCTCTAATGTCATGATCTTCTGGGGTCTATCCAGCTTCATACTATCATATTCCACCCTTTGGATTCATTTACATAACAGCAATAAGGCTGTTTTGCTTTCGTAGCATTCATGTGTTCACTGTAATAGCACTTTTAATTTCCTTCCAGAGCATTCCCCTTGCATTCATATTTTGGCTAAGTGTTTGACACAAGGGGCCTAGCTTTCAGCCTATCTCAGCTTTCGACATGCCTTCCTCACTAAGCTTAATCATTTCTAGCTTTTGATTTGAAGTGAGAGACGTTTGACTCTTCCTTTCACTTGAACACTTAGAGGCCATTGTAGGGTTGTTAATTGGCCTAATTCCAAAACTGTTGTGTGTCAGGGAATTGGGAGGCCTGGGGAAAAGGAGAGAGACAGGGAATAGCCCATTAGTGGAGCAGTTGGAACACACATATTTATTGATTAAGTCCATAATCTTATATGAGCACAGTTTGTGGTGCCCTAAAACAATTACAATAGTAACATAAAAGATCACTGATTACAGATCACCATAACTGATCTAATAAGAAATGAAAAACTTTGAAATATTGAGAAAATTCCCAAATTTACACAGAAAGTGAGCATGTGCTATTTGAAAAATGGCACCAATAGACTGCTGGACCCAGGGTTGCCACAATCCTTCAATTTGTAAAAAAAGCAATATATGTGGAGCACAATAAAGCCAAGCACAATAAAATGAGGTATACCTATATATGGCCATGCAAAACTGAAAATATTTGCCAACACCAATCAAAAAAGCAAGAATGTATATTCCGGGGAGCGGATGTGACCTAAACAGTTGAGCTCCTGCTTCCCACATGGGAGGTCCCGGGTTCGGTTTCTGGTGCCTTCTAAAAACAAAAACAAACATCAAGCAAACAAACGAAAAAACCAACTCAGGGGAGCCAATGTGGCTCAGTGGTTTAGACCCGACTTCCCACTCACAGTTTAAATCCCTGGCCCCGTACTGCAATAAAATAACTAATAAAAGGCTTTTCATTTAAAAAAAGAAAAAAGAAAAAAGAAAAGAATGTGAATTTCATCTCCACCTTCTGAGTGGAGATTATAACAATACAATGCAAGGTAAACCTGCAAATTATTTTAATACCCTAAGCAAACATGAAAATCCATATCCGCTTATTTATAGGTTTATTTCTTGTCTATGAGAAAGCTACACAAAAATCTATTGTTCCTTTTAAATTTGCTTTTAATTACAAAGTTTCCTAGGAAAATCATTGCTACTGATTTAAATGTTCCCTTACTGTATTAGTCAACCAAAAGGGGTGCTGATACAAAGTATCAGAAATCTGTTGGCTTTTATAAAGGGTATTTATTTGGGGTAAAAACTTGTAGTTACAAGGCCCTGGAATCCAACTGAAAGTTACTTCCTCACCAAACTCTGTTGTCACGTGTTGAAGCAAGATGGTGGGTGATGTCTGTGAGTGTTCAGCCTTCCTTCTTCATCTTAAGGCTCCGTGGTCCCAGTTTCTTCTGATCTCAGCTGTAGCTGGCATAAGGCTAGTCTCTCGGGGCTTCTCAGCTGCTCTGTTCTCTTCAGCTGCAAACTATCAGGCTCTTCTCTCATCCCAGGACTTCTGCTGAGTTTATGGAGCTGTCTGTCTTCCTCTGTGTTCTTCTTCTCTGTGTATCTACTTCCATGTGAGAGTCTGTTTAATCAGCTCACCAATGGGGCTGGTAGTCAACACCAAGTCACTCTCTAATGACTAATGATTGAATCAAAGCCATAATCTTGAGTCAATAAAGTAAAAGTGAAACCTCTGAATTTAATACAATCAAAGGGGTATCACACACAGAGGAATAGATCAGTTTACAAATATACTCAATATCTCTTTGGAATTCATAAATAATATCAAACTGCCACACTCCACCCACTGAATTCCAAAAAAGATATTATAATATTTCAAAAAACTTTAAATCAGTAACAATGCTAAGTACAAAATCATATCAAAATCAGTTTAAAGAAATACACCTTGTCTTGGGGCAAAGTCCTCTGGGGCTGTAGATCTGTGAATCTTACAAAACAATTTATCTGTTTCAAATATACAAAGGGACAAAGGATAAACATTTGCATTACCATAAGGAGAATTTTGGAAAGACTCATGAGTCACGGGTACTCTACAGTTCCGAAAACCTGCAGGACATACTTCATTACATTCAAAGTCTGAGAGTCATTCTCAAGATCATGGTTTCTTCTCATTTTGGGGGCCTCTCGGGGGTCCACCCTTTCCACGGGCTTGCCCAATGGCCATTTCTTGGTTCCATCATCATCAAGCATCTGGGTGGCAACTGAGCTCCAGATTTCACCCTCCAACAACATTGGGGTGTTGGCCACACCTTCCCCGAATTCTGGAGTACCGTCTCTGCCCCCTTAGTACAGTGAGGTGATAGCAACATTCTCCTTAATCTCAGGCATACAGGCCCAACTATCTCAGAGCAATGAGTTGGTGACTTGGCCTTCCCTAATCTTTAGGGGACAAGACACCCCTCTCAGGCCTATGATGTGTTGACCTTACTTTCCCCAACCCTTGGAGAATGTGCTCCACCCTCTCTGTACCCTTGGGTGGCAAAACTCTCCCTTAAGAGTGTGCTGGAACATTCACACTCTTGAAATGCCAGGGCAAACTCACCCTCTCCAAACACATGGGTGGGGTCCTTCTCTTGGCCCAAGGAGATGTCTTAATTGCAGACCGTGGCTTCCAAGGTTTTCATCTTAAAACCATTTTCTCTTCCATAACTCCCCTCCATGTCCCTTTTAGTCCAGGCTGACAGTGGTTTTGTTCATACAGTTCTCACAAAAAGCTTGTTGGTTTAGCATGCAGGAAGCAGGCGTCAAAGCCATCAGACAGTAAGCCTTTCCACAAATCTTTCCTAGGTAACTGCATTTTCAATCCTGATTTACAGGCTCCAAATTTGGTTAAGTCCTCAAATGGGGCACTAACATCTGGGGGGTTTGATTTCCAGAGGCTTGGAATTTCCAGAATCAGTTTTTGGTTTTGTTGTGCCCAATAATTCCATTCTCAGCTTATCTCGCTCATCTAGCATTTTACTATAAGCTGCAAGGAAAAGCCAAGCTACATTCTCCAAGTTTACCTTGGAAAGTTCTTCAACTAAATGCCCAGGCTCACCATTTTCAAATTCTGCCTCCCATAAAACATCAGGAGTTAATCCTGTTACTTTCTCAGCAATTTTAAAACAGAAATCACCTTTCTTCCAGTTTCCAATAATAGTTTCATCACTGACTTCTAAGGCCTCATAAAAAGTCTCTTTAGCATCCATATTTCTACCAACAATCTCTTCAAAGCAATCTAGGCCTTTTGAATCAAACATCTCACTATTCCTCCAAAAAATACCCCTTACCATTTAAAAAACTGTTCCAGCATTATGGTAATTGCAAAAGCACCACCCCACTTCTAGGTACCAAATTCTGCGTCAGTCAGCCAAAAGGGGTGCTGATGCAAACTACCGGAAATCTGCTGGCTTTTATAGAGGGTATTTATTTGGGGTAAAAACTTGCAGTTACAAGGCCCTAAAGAGTCCAATTCAACGTTAAATAATAAATAAATAAAATAAAATTGCCACACCTATCTAGGAAATGGGAATTAAAAAATTGTGTGAAACTGATGGCCAAATCTTAAATGTAAGTACATTAAAAGACTGAGTAAATGAGCATTACACAAGTCAGTATAGTAAAAGCAGGAAGGTGAGGTGATGGCAGGCAATGAGAAAAAGAAAAGAAGAAACTACTCCAAGTGTTAGACTTTCTCACCACAAATAACACAAAGAAATAGATAGCAGATATTAAATATAAGAGCAGGCAACATTTAGCGAATAACCCTACAGTGTATGGTAGCATATTACAACATTACAGAACAGAGAAAAAACAGTGTTCCTGTTTCTGTAGCTTTTCTTGAGCCAAAAATCATCACCAAAAATACACGATTTTTTTTAAGATAATGAACTTAAGCAACTGCAAAAAGAACCTAAGAACTAATAAAATATATTCAAGTAATTCCAATGCTGTTTCAGTTATCATCAATATGTCTGTGTGTGCTATAAATTTAAAAGTTTTTTTTTCAGTTTATATTATTTGATGAATAACTTCCAAAAGACTCCTATTTTACTTTCACTTTAATCATAGAATTTCTGGTATATTTCTTTGAACATATTAAAGATTTCAGAAAATGTGGATCATGCCAGCATAGAAATTAGTGACAAACATTAAGAGAAGTCTTCAAAATCTTCTTGGGTCAAGTGACTGGCTTGGCAGAAAGGAGTTTTGAAATGGTGGGCAATTAGGCTACAGTAGTTTGACTTATATAATAACTGACATGGTAAAAATGAACTCCTGAAGCCTCCCAGGACCTTATTTACTTTCCTGTAGGATTAGGAGGAAGTGAGCACCAAAGAGATGGAGAAAGAACCACTGACTCCCCCAAGGTGTCAATTTTAAGACAGCCAAAGCTCTGGATCCATTGCTTCTAGATGATCAATGTAATTCACCAGTGGAAAAATGTGAAATTTAGTCCTACAGCTGTCCTGATGAGCTACCCTGAGTAAAATCCACTGGTCACCTGAAAAGTGAAAAAGCATGGCAAGAAAAATTATTAGATGGAGACTCAGTATTGCCCAACTTTTTCCGGCAGATGCAGTTTATAACTGCAGTGCTATCATCCACTGCAAGAGAAGTATCAGAGAGTGGAAGAGAGATTTGACATTGCTTGTGAAAGCAGCACGTCATCATTGCATTCAGCCATCCTGAAAGACGACATTTTTCAATACCCTGGAGGGGTAAATCCCTTTTCAAACTCTCCTTCCTCCTTCAGGCATAATCTCCCTCCATACACCACTACAAACCGCTTGTGTGCACATGTCAACGTTGTACACCACCTCAGTGTGCTGTATTCCACTTTCACTTATCCTACCTCAAGGTACTAGTGATTCTTGTCTACTCCTCTCTCCTAAAAACAGAGTCTTCAGGAAGTGAAGTACAAAGATCTCATGACTGCTACCATACAAAACCAGCCGTTCCTCCTAACTGGAAACAGCACAGCATCACCTGGTCTGTGGCGGGAGGCACAGGCACTTAGAGCACAGCCTGCTGTCACCATGTGCTCCTTCACTAGCTTGCTGACTTACCAAGACAAAGCAGTCCAAGCTTTTTGGCCTGGGCTTCTCTGCCCACTCCTTACCATTGCAGGGAATGTAAGAAGAGCAAAGCACGCCATAGAAGGGCAAAGGTTTATTTTAATGATAAAAATAACTATATCCTGGCCATCAAAACAACGCGGTTCTGGCTTATTTTATCCTCAGTGGAAAAAAAAACCAACACAATTCCCATTGTATTTGGTTTTTTGAGTAAGGGATATTTGGAGCCGTTTGCTATGGGAAGATAAGTGTTTTTACTTTGCCTAATTTCTGTCAAACTGCAAACAGAATTTCAGTGCTAAGCAGGGATGAATGAGTCTAATGATATTTTTATGTGTATGCTGTAATTTAGATACAGATAAAGAGGTAGCTACTTCACAGAACAGGAAGGCAGAGTGATTGATTAAGTATTTTGATAAGTCTCTTTTTAAACTATTTCTGGTGATAATTTTTTTGCATTTTTTATAAGTTGTGGATTTACAGAACAATCATGCATAAAATACAGGTTTCCTACATACCATCCTATTATTAACACCTTGCATTGGTGTGATACATTTGTTACTATTGATGAAAGCACATTTTTATCATTGTACTATTAACTATAGTCCATAGTTTAACTTAGGGTTCACTGTTTTATATTGTAGAGTCCATAGATTTTTTTAAAAATTAATTTTGCTACCATATATATAAACTAAAATTTACCCTTTTAACACATTCAAATATATAATTCAGTGTTGTTACTTTTACTTGTATTAACTATGTTGGGCTACCATCACCACCAGCCATTACCAAAATTTTCCCATGGCCACAAATAGAAACTTTGTAATTTTAAGCCTTAATACCTTATTTTAAAAAAAAAGCATCAATGATATTGCTATAAATGTACACACAAAACAGAAGAAACATAAGGCAAAATTTTTTATTGCTTTTTTCAATAAGTGTTGAAAGCAGAAGTCAAGAAGAATACTTTTTTTTTTACTAAAACAGATAATACATGGATCTTAATTTTTAAAGTTAAAAGAAATAAACTTAACAAGCAATTGGAGTAAGCAAATTCAGAGTCAGAAACTAGATTAGAGTTACTGGGGCTGAGATGGGGTTAGGTAATACGGGCTAATGCTTAATTGGTATAGATTTTCTATTTGGGTTGATGGAAATAGTTTGGCAAAGGATTATGTTGATGGTATGACAACACTGTGAATGTTATTAACACCACTAAATTCTATATTTGAAGTGGCTGAATGGGAAAATTTTAGGTTGTATATGGTGGTACTAGCATAAAAATTTTTAAAGCTATTAAAAAAGAGAGAAGGAAAAAATATGGGTGAATATTATTTAATTTGGATTTATTGTTGGGGGAACACAACTACTTTAAGTAGGACATGAAAGTCAGAATACTTTTTTAAAAAAGTCTGATATTTGACCACCTAAAAATTTAAACTCTACAGCAATTTGCCAAATGATAGCATTGGTCATTTAATATAAAAAGCTCTTACAAATTAACAGAAAAAGATTAACAGGAGAGTGATAGTGAGATGTGGTTCAAAAACACAAAAACTGGCAAATACATTGGAAAAGAAGGATATGCTCCCTCTATAGGGGGACATTTCTGAAGATGGCAGTGAATGGCAACTCTCCCCGAGACAACCTTGGGGGGCTTGGGCTGAAGGTGGCAGGGCCACATGAGGCGAGGAGCCCGAGGAAGCAATGGAAGAGGGTCTCCCCCATCCTGAAAGACTTGGATTAGATGAGGACAAGAAGGCTCCACAGAAAATCCATGAAATATTAAGACTTTGCCAGTTCCAAGAGATTTTTACAGCGTTCTTTCTATTGAAATACATGACTGTTAACTGATACCTTTGGGAGACCCTGCAGATGTCTGCCCCTTGTGCCTGCTTTGACCAAACACCAAGGAGAGAGGGAGCCTGCAGCGGAGGAGGAGTCCTGTGACTTCTGAAGGCAGGATCAGTATCCCAAGGGTGAAAGGAAATCTTAAGTCAGGAGAATGAGTCCCCCCATGGTCATGGTCACATTGCTGAGTGTGCCCTCTACTGCAGTGTGCCTCATCATTGTGCCCTAATATGCTTGTGTGCAGAGGAAAGGTTTTGGCATGCCACTGTTATTTATCCTCAAGGTTTGCTGTAGGGTCAGGTGGGGCCTAGAGTGACCAGAACTCACTGGCTGGTCTCACCTGACTGGAAGCAGCACTTTTCCCTTTCCCAAATATACTGTATAAGTTATATCACTTTCTATTTGTGTAGTGAGCAGAGCAAAGTTACAGAGCCCTGTCTTATAGAACCTGGCAGCCTCCCCTCCCCCTCCCAACTGACACTCTGTCCTGGTTGCCAGGCACTTGTTTATGTTTGAGATAGAGCCCTCCACTTGTCAGTTGTGGCTCAAAGGACACTGGCATCAGGAGGCAGAACTGCTGTGCCCTCTGGATCCACAGAGGGACTGTTGACAGCCACTAAAGTGTCTTCCCAGCTGGTTGTGGAACAGTTGTGCAGTACTCTGCTGATGTTTTCTGAATACCTGAGACAACTCCCAGGTCTCTTTATGTTTTCCTGGGAGCTCCTGATATGTACTGGTATGGTTGTTTTTATAGCCAAAAGCTGGCATACTTTAATGAGAGAAAGAGAGCTAGCCAAAGGTGTTTCTGCCTGTGTCCTTAAAGCCCAAGAGAAGACTGGCCTGAATACACCAGCCTACAAATCCCTCCAGTACTCTGGGGCCAAGGCCAGTCCTCTGACCTTACAGGCTTTGTGTTTGGCAGCACTGAATAAACACTTGAACAGCTCTTCACTTGAGGATATTGAAGACCTGGAAAAAGGACAGAAAAGTGAGGCCCCTAATCTTTCATCTCATGGAACGACGATGGCTCACCTTCAAGCACAGACAAGGTTACTCCAAGAGGCAGCAGAATCTCACCAATTCCACATGACTGATGAAAAAAACACATTAAAAGCATCTCAGAAAAATGTAGACCATCTTCAGAAGAAAATAAGGGTTGGTGTGAAGGAAAACACTCATCTGCAGGGAAGTCTACCAGTGCTTGCCCAAGAAACTGCAGGATGGGAACAAAAAGTGTGTGAACTGAAGGAACAGATAAAAACTCTTGAACACTGTAATGCAAGAATGAACCAGGATGGGAAGGATAAAGATAGCCACATAAAATCTCTGACTGAAACTCTGCTGAAGAAAATAAGTTTGCCTGCTATCTTTAGAGAAGATTACATGGATGATGGCAATTTGGAAGTAGACCAAAAGAAGGAATCAGAAAATGGTAATAAGTTAGCCTATCAGTCATCAGTTGATTTAAACAAACTCATCAATGTGGTGAACTTCCACATTTCCTTCAAAAGGCTTGAAGGAGAAAAAAAAGAGATATTCAAAAACATGTGTGAAGAAAATCAACTGAAAGCCATACTTACAGCACAAATAGAAAGTCTCCAAAATGAGCAAGCATCTTTGCTGTCTGAAAATGCACAGCTGAAAAATAGGATTCGGAAGCTTCAGAAGAAACTTGAAATACTACCTGGGGTTCATCAAAAACATGTAATGCAACTTCAGGCAAATTCACTTGAGGAGGAAAGATACTGCTCAGAAATGGAGAAGAAACTTCACAAAGTGTACAGAAACATGAACTTCACCTATCAGAAGCGCAGCCTCTACAAGAAGATGACTGAAGACCTGGGCAAAGAATTAGAAAGAACCACTTCCTTCTTCTACAACCAGATTATCTTCTATGAGAAGAAAATTCAAGAAAGGGGGCTGGTAGCTCATTCAACGGAGAGGAAGCTCAATGAGCTAAGAAAGGAAAATGATTACAACAGAGAAATGTTGGCTAAAGCAGAGCTGAAGGCCCAGTTTTTCCCAGGCGGCCCTTTTGCTCCTGCTGGTCCACCCACAACCTCAGAGGCCTGAAGGTTTAATTTCACTTTCACACCTGCTCACCAGTGAAAATCCACAATTACTACAAGACATCTGCCTGGTTTTTTCTCTTTAAGAGTAATTTTGATTACCTCATTTTAATTTAATTGCTGTCCTTAAGTTAATGCTTCAATTGAAATTCTTATTGAACTTTGATACTAGTGTAATTTCTAAGATTGTATTTTACAAATATGGATATGTTTAACATAATTGTTATGAATACATTATTTTAACTTCATTGAACGTCCAGAATTACATAACTATTTTATTTTAATTGAAAAACTGTCTACCATTAGTATTATTTAAGACAGTCTTTAGTATTTAAACATTTTTAAATTTTATGGCAAAACAAGTAAAAAACAACCACAAAAATAAGGCTAGTGTAATTTTCCACTCATCACAACTGTACAGTATAGTCTAAAGATCACTCTGTGAACATATGGTTGATGTCTGCTTTGCATACGAGGTTTGATTTTTAAAACACATCTGAAACATCACCAGTGAAATGGCAAAGATCACCGGCATTAGTTTTCCTTGATTTGTTTTGACACATCATGTGTTCTTTCATCAATAGGAGGAGTCAATTTCTCTGAACAGGCCGTATCATTCCTTGATATGTCGTTGCACACCTACAGAAGATCTGAAGCAAGGCTGACATTTGTTGTGCATAAATTTCCTTCTGAGGAGATGAGCTATGAAAAATACCAGATTATTCTGTAAAACACTTAAACTGTGGGGGACATTGGCTGCCTGCCTAGAGAAAAGTAGAACTTTTCAAAAAATTGGGAAATAAAGGCATGGTGAAATATGTATACAAAAGCTTTTAGGATAATGTCATCCTAATATATTAATGTTTCAAACTGGAAACACCTAAAATCTCACTACATAAAAACTGTTGATATTTCATATTCTTGACTAGTTGTGCCTTATAGTTTGCTATTCAGAAGGCCCTATACAGGAAAGTGTCACTCAAAATATGAAAGATATATAACAAGGCTTCATATAGCACATCCATGTGAAGGTCCACCTACGGCTTTGTGAATTACTTAAATCTACTCCTATACTATATCTGTTGTTTTAGGTATAAAGAATCTACCTTTAGTACCCATTATTCTATATAAATTGTTTTAAGTTTATATTTATAATGCTTTGTTCTTTCACCCACTCTATCTTGAGGGTCCACCACATGCCAGGCACCATTCTAAGCACTGGGATTGCATCAGTGAACAAGGTAGATGACCTTCCTCTCAGCCAGTTATTATTTTGATTCTGATTAAAACAAAACAAAAGCCCACAAAAAAATCAGGAAAATTAACCCTCAAATTTACAAATAGAAACCTAAGATCTACAGAAGATGAATCATGTGCCCAGGTCAGATAATTGGAAAGTTAGGTAATTAGCCAGGATTTCCTAAAGTCGAGGAAATCCCTGAGGTAGAATTTTGCAATATCTGAAAACCCAGGATCCAAACCCTAGGAGAAGAAAGAGGTCTCTGCCTCTGCACACTGGCTGAATCCAGACTGCATCAGGAGATGGGACTGTGGCTTCCAGCCAACCCTGAAAGGGATTCTGCATTACTCATTCCATAGCATCACTACATCTCCATGGGGGACACAAAAACCAGGGTGCAGAGTGTTTAACTTGGGGGGAAACTGACTTGGCCATGAGACTGTTCCCTGGTGGACACCCAGAGTTCAGGGAGGGTTAAACCCAGGAGTTAGTTGCCCTGTCAAATTCCACACTGTAGGGACTGAGGAAAGGGGCATCTTTGCATGAGGGCCCATGAGTTCCTGGTGACTCTCCTGCTGGAATCCCTTTGCCCCAAGGGAATTTTCTCCTTCCCCAAAAGTACCAATTTCAAAATGGTAAACACTATTTGGGGATATGCATTGCTTTAATGGGAGGGATTCAGGGTTTATTGGGAATCCTCATGACCCTACGAATTGGAGTTACAGTGGATGGTTCTGCAGGTGTCTCTGTCCCTGCACTTTGGTTTTTTTTTTT
>JAQZBX010065464.1:0-16290 GCA_029593785.1 Cabassous unicinctus | reverse complement strand
AATCCCTTCCTTGCCTCTTCCAGCTTCTGGCCCCAGGTGTTCTTTGGCCTGTGGCAGCATCACTCCCATCTCTGCCTTCCTCTTCCCACAGCCTTCTTCCCTCTGTGTCTGTTCAAATTATCCTCTTTCTAATGACACCAGTGATAAGGACCCACCCTAGTCCAGTATAATCTCACCTTAACCTAACTAACTATATCTGTGAAGATCCTATTTCCAAATAAGGTCACATTCTGAGGTTCCAGTGGACATGAATTTTGGGGGGATACTATTCAACCTCATACAGTGCATTTATAAGGATTAAATATACTAATTTATTTAAAATGCTCCTAGAACTCAACAGGAGCTCAACAACCCTCTGCCTGTCTCCAAGCTATAAACCTAGGCACCAGGAAGCACTTTAGTGCAATGGCTAAGCACTGTTCCTGAAACAGAGCTCTTGGTTTCCATCTGGTTCCATACTCACTGACTATGAGAGCAGGATTTCGTCAGCCTCATGAAGCTTCAGTATCCTCATTTGTGAAATGGGGACAGTAATGGTAGCTCTCCCCTAGAGCTGCATTCAGCCCTGTCTGGCCTATCTTGAATCTGGGCATGAAGGATGCAAATCCCTCTGTTCCAACCCTTGGGATCTGTGCATTATCATTTTTCTGCCAATTATGCTTGTACCTTGGGTTCAAATCTGTTAACTGGGTTTTGCCTCATTTTCCTGCATCTCATTCCCTGTTTGGTAGCCTTCACAGTACCAATTTGTATGGGACCAAATTCCTAACACCCTGCCTTCCTCTTAAGTCCAGCCCTGAGACTCGGCGCTGAAAGCACACCTGTCCACACTTGTAAATACTGTCTCCCCTGCACCCAAAGACTCTCATGATGCCCTGCCCAGACCACCAGGGGTTACCATGCTCTGGCATGGCATTTCTTCATGGCACCGGTATCCATATGCCATTATTGTCCCATCTTGGTGAGCAGGTCTGATTTTATATCTCAGACCTTTCCAGTTTGCCCTACTTACCTTTGTTAATTTCCAAAGATTGTAATTCTTTTAATTCTGTCCCTTATACAGAAGAGATAAAATAATAAAATGCAGAAACAGAGGTTCATTTCCTTCTTTTTATCTGCGCAATGGGGTTCTGGAAGTTTTAAGGCTAGCATATTTGTTTATGTATTTTAATGTTGTAATAAAAAAATTGATAGAATGTACTTGGAAAAATTTTAGAGGTAATATGTTAGGTCAAAGAAAAAAATAGAGATTCTTATGCTTGATAAGCTCTGGCTTCACTGGAAGAATATTAAGAAAAGAGGTACTTGGTGGTTAACACCTTAGATCAAGTTACGTGAAATAATGTGCCTGTATGAAGCAGGATGGAGATAAACAAAATACAGCTTGTAGGCCAAAAATAGTCTAGTTTTTCCCAGCTCTGAATTCCATCTGTCAAAACAAGGTAGATGGCATTCATCACGTACTTGCAATTCATATATAGCTGGACTGATTCGAGCATCTTCTGGTGGTCTTAGTTTTATTATCCATAATAGTCAACCATCAGTAAAGGAATTTTTATAAATGTTTATGTAATGAAGGTCTTTGGCCATTATTTCCAGCCAACTCTTCGTCCCTTTCTGATGACTAAGATCGGAATACTTTCATATGTCATTCCATGAAAACTTCCCTGATCTGGACAGAAATATCTCCTCTCCCCGAAGCACCACTGCAATTTATTTGAACTTCGGGTATCCAGCTAACACTGGCTGAATACTATTATGAGTTGGGCCCCGTAGCACCTTCTTAGCATTGCCTTATGTTAAGATTTGCAAGAATACCATATGCTCTTAAATTATTTCCATGTCATTTTGTTCTTATTGCCCTGGCAAGTTTTTAGGTGATTATCATATTCTTTCCCGCATGAAGGTTGGGTGTCTGTCTGTTATCTCTTCTCATCTACATGAGAACGCCTTCAAGGTAGAGACCATGTCTCATGCCTAAGTACAGCCCCATGGTACCTAGCACATGTAAGTGCTCAGGTCCAGGGCTCAAGCAGTTACACCCTCACTCTCAGAAGTCAGGGCTGAACCATCCCCAGTAATGCTGCTCTCTTCCTAACAAACCCAAGTGCCTGGGGTGGGGTATGGGGCCAGCCCCTTTTCAGCTGATGCCACTACCCTCAACACCCACACTGACGGAATAGTAGGCATTATTATTTAAAACCTTGTTTCAGAGGAGCTGTTAGCCATGGCATCATGGTATAGTAAAGCAAATATACACAGGTGGCCAAAAAAAAAACAAAAAACCTGAAAGTGAATGAGAAGTTCATTTGAAGGAAATTGGAATTTACATAAAAAGTACATTTTGAAATTATTTTTATGGTCTACACCACTAAGGAAAAAAATTGATTATCATTTAATCAAAGTTTAATCTCATCAAGCATTTGTGGGTAAGAACAAAAATAATTTCTAATTGCATGTTTTCAGCCTTTGCCCCTTTAATAAGCATCTATTCTGTGACAGGAATCGTGTTTATTGAGGATAAAAGGTGCATAAGAAAAGATACCTATTCTCAAGAAGCTCAGAGATTGCCACACAACTACCTACCACAAAATGTGCTAAGTGTGTTATGAGTCTACACAGGAGGAAGAAATTAATAAGGGAAGAGAGGTGGACAGGAAGCCGTGATCAGAGAGATTTTACATGGAGGTCATCCCTCACCCAGACCTGAAAGGATAAATGCAATTTCTCCAAAATGAGAAGAAAGAAAGGAGGACATTGATGCTTTCTCTCAGACAAGAGCACACCTCCTTAGTTGGGATCACAGCTGCCTAACATGTTTCCAACAGCACACACGGCACCTTCTACATAAATCTCGGAACAAACTGCTTCAGGTAGGATACAGTAAAATTGAATAAAGTCATGGAATTAATTTTAAATCAATATAATAAAAAAGAATGTTAGAAAAGATCATCATATGTATCAAACCCAAGAGGTAAAGTAGACAAATGGTGCTAAAATCCAAGGAATGTCAAACCAAAGACGTGAATACTGATGGAATTCTCATGTGGGTTTGGAGTTATATAACGTACTGAAAAATCAGATTTCCACTTTAATATTTATAATATTCTGAACTGAATATATTTATCTCATATGAAATTAAAACTGAACATTACTATGCAGCAATTCCAAAGGATATGGGCTTTCACATGTACTCAGCCTTTTAAGTCAATACATTCTATTAGCTTAAGAAAAGATGACACTACATTTCAGACAGCCATTTTACCTAAAAACACTCTAAATTATTAAACTGAATTCTGATTAAAGTTAAAATAAAATATTCTACAATAGGACATGTAAGATTCTTACAATTTTGCAAACATGATGCTGCATTATGATTCTGGTCCATCCAGCAAAGCCATATAATAAATATGTCATGAAACTTCAGTTTTAGGGGTTGTCTGCAGAATACTTTTCAACTTATGTAGCCCCGTTGTCCTTCAACTCTAAAAAGCTAGGAGGACACGGAGCAGGTGTAGCTCAGTGGTTGAGGGTGTAATTTGCATGTACAAGATCCCGGGTTCAATCCCCGGTACCTCATAAAAATGTGAAAATAAATAAATAAGTAAAAATGTAGGGGGAGACTGGACCAATGGTTCCCCTTTAAGTTTGAATACTAGGTACTATATTGAATTATTGAATTAAAAGTCTTATTTCTTATAGAAGAAAACAGAGTTTTTCCTTTTTGTTTTGTTTTAAATTTTAGAAAATTAATTTTAGAGCTGGAAAGAACCAGTTCTTTCCAACCTAGGGCTTCCCCAAGGTCACAAGGGTAATGTAATGGACAGATGCTAGACTTTAAGTCAGGAGATCTAGATTTGGAATGATTCCTCTAATCTCTAGCTATGTAACTTGGAGAAAGTTAATTCATTTCGTATGGGTCAGTTTCCTCCTATGTACAATTGTAAATGTATACTCTACCTTGCTACATTATTGTAAAGGGCAGAAAACACATATTTAAAGTGCCATGTATAGTGCTTAGTAGTAGTACCTAAACAACTTTGCCATTATTATTAATTATAAAGCCAGGACTTGAAACAAGCCAGATCTCCTCATTACTGGTCTACTGTGTTTCCTGGCAGTTTTTATTTTTATTTTTTATGTATGTATGTACGTATGTATGTATATATGTACGGGGGGCCAGGGATTGAACCCGGGACCTTGTAGGTAGGAAGTCAATGCTCAACTACTGAGCCACACTGGCTCCCCTGAGTTGGTTTGTTCGTTTGCTTGGGGGTTTTTTGTCTTTAGGAGGTATGGGGGATCAAACCCAGAACATCGTATGTGGGAAGCAGGCGCTCAATCACTTGAGCTACATCTGTTCCCTTTGCCTTATTCTTGAGAAGAAAGAAAGAAAAAGATGTAGAGCGACAGAGAGAGATACAGAGAAAGAGACAGAGAGAGAGAGAGAGAAAAAAAAAACTACAGAGTAACGTAATATAGCAACCATGTACTCACTTTCCATAATTTGGGTTGTTTTTTCAACACTTCAAACAAGACAAAACCAAATCAAAGCAAAATGAATGCATTCGGCTCTGTAACCATTTAGCATTTCAGATGGAAAACTGAAACTGTCTATAACTAAAGGACCAGGGAGAAGACTCCATTCCTGAGAAGCTACGTGGGCAACACCTAGGAAAGGCAGGCCCAGCAAATTACAACAAGGCTGGGGTCACGAGATACTTTGAAACCAGTGAAGCAGCAGGAGCCTGCACACCATGGCTCAGAGACCAGCAGCTGCTGCAGCTGCTACTCAGGGCTTGCCAATTGCTGGTATGCAGGAATGAAGGCATGGTGTTGCCAGATCCTCACTGCTTCAAGAGAGGCTGGACGTCCAGATTTTACATGAAAGCTCCTGCCTTTAAAATGTTGGCAACTGATTCAATTTTTTTTTTTTTTTTAAATCGTGCAGGCTAAAAAACACACCTCAGTCAACAGGTTGGATTTTGATCTAAGGAAAGCAGTGTAGGACCCCTGAAAGGACCAGCGCACCCTGGGTATTGGGGCTTGGACTGCACAAGCCTTCAACAACTGGACGGAGGTTTGGGGTGAGGAGCCCATTCTCAACGGAAGCCCTGCTGGGCAGGAATCTGGATTTCTATTTCCTTCTATATTTGGATTCTTATTTTTATATCCAAGAATTCAAAACAAATCCTGGAAACTGGCATTAGGATAGAAAATATAAACCCTATTAAGCTTATCGGAAGGGAAAGATAGGGCATCTGAAACAGACATGCCCAGAACGGTGTTACCCTTGTGTCCTTGGGATTCATTGGTACATGCCTCCGGTGTTTCATGGAGTATCAGGAAAAACATTCAAATCGACTCTCAGTTCTCTGGAAAACCATTCCAGTTCACTAAGCTGCAAATGTTATTAAATGCCCTTGAGGCATTTATCCATGAACTGCTATATGCTGGTGGTGGCTGTGAGCAGCAGGCTTGCAGGAGCTGATTTGAGCCTTCCTCTTGAGGAACCAAGTGCTACGGATATGGTAGAAGTAATTTATTAACCTGCATCATGGCAAAACTGCACATGACCAATGATACGCATTTGTAATATCAGGATTAAAACAGCTATTGAATTTGTGCTTCCACTGACATACTTTGGCAAGTGACACAGGGCATAAAAAAATAAAACAACAAGGCACAAAGTCTTCCTCATTCTTTGGTCCATTTGAGAGAAGGCACAAATTAACTTGTTAGGCTCTGGATCAGAGGTCAAGAAACTTTCTGAAAAGGGGCCAAACTATAAATATAATATTAGACTTTGCAATACATTCAATATCTGTTCTAATGACTCAACTCTGCCATATAATGTGAAAGCAGCCATAGATGATATGTAAATGAATAAGCATGGCTGTGTTCCAGTAAACCTTTACTTATGGATGCTTAAGTTTGAATTCCATGAATTTTTCATATTATGCCCCCCTACCATTCTTAGCTTCAAACTGTATAAAAACAGTCAGCAGGCCAGATTTGGTACTTGATCTAGAGTAACAGCCAAACAAGAGAAGCTGCAAGTCAAGGCTATTATTATCATCATAAACATCATAAATCGACTTGGCTAAACACTTTACCAGATAATTTAACTATGACAACAATCTTATGAATTATTCTTATTATCTCCATTTTACATATGAGAACACTGAGGCTTGGAGCACTTGCCTAAGTGTACAAATAATAGTAAGTGAAGAAGTCAGGATTTGAACCCAACTAGACTGGCTCTGGGCCCCATATTACATGCTGAGGGCCACATCTGCACACGGTGGTTCTCAAACCTGGCTGGGCATCAGAACGTTATCAGAGACTTGAAAAAAAAATACAGATATTTGGATCCCTCCAATTTACTAAACTGGAATAACTGGGCATGGGACCCAGGCATCTCTATGTAGTAAATAAATAGTTTCCCACAAGTATTTCTGGAGCAAATCTTTGCTTTGTGGTACGAAGTATTATCAGACATGATCCTACTGCATTAAGAGCTTATATTATCTTAAATGTAGATCACCCTGCTATTTGGACCTGTTACTTAATTCACCTTCATAACCTTAGGCAACTTCTTTAAAGGCATCAAATTACAGATCAGGTCCACATGAAATTAAGTCCCAGATGGTGGCCAGAGTCTTAACAAAGCCATATTTGCTGAAACCCGGAGCTGGGGATAAGCCAAAGTTGAACTAAAACTGGATGCCTAAACCATATAAAGAGCAAAAAGTGGCAAGATGACTAGAAAAGGCAATACAAATCACGTAAGAACTTCAAATCACACATTTAAACAAAATGAGTATAAATAAACCAACCAGTTTTGTGGTAAAGCATTTATTTGCATGACTGTAATGGGTTCCCACTGGTCAGAATCCCTTTTAAAGCTCTAGGGAGTATTTCAGTCTCTGGCATAGAGAAAACTCACTGTATGAGGCTGCTGTGAACTCTCTGGTTAGATCTAACCCAACAGAACCATAGGAAAAGGCAATCTGCCCAGAGAGTGTGCTTCTACCTCAGAACACAAATACAAAAAGCTCCTGGGACACAAATGGAAAAATCTCTTGTGCCCCACAGAGCTCATCCTGCCACTTTGCACCTCAGAGATATCCAACCTGAGGACAGGGCCAGTCACGCCTCCTTGAACTGCTCAGAGTTATAGGCCTAAATTGGTACAGCTGTCCATTAGTACAGCAGCTCATTTGAATGCTGTAACTCTCCCGATTTACGTCTTCCTTGACCAGATCCACTCTGCTACAGTGGATACCAATGGCGTTTTTGCCTCCTTCAGGTTTTTCTTTCTGATGACCAATGCTGATATGCTTGCCACTACTTCTACTGACACTAACCAATCTTTCCTACCTCTCGTTCTCATACATGCTTTTGACACAAAATGCGTACGTAGGGCCCGTAGGGCCCTGTGACCCAGAATAAGTCTGAAGTTTCCCACCCCATGGCGAGGCTTAAATGCTTGCTGCAAATCAAGCACTCAAGAAGCCTAGAGCTATAAACAGAGAAAGACTACAGGGAGACTAACCATATATCTGAACGGCAGACAGAACCTATGCCCTCATAATGAACATCTGTAGCCACCAGCAAGATATTTCAACAATGGCATTTCTGAATATAAAGGACAATGAAAACCTCTTAAAACCAGGGCAAATCTACTGCAGCTGCATGTCTTTACTTGCTGGGAGGTTTACTCAATCAGATAAATAGTTTTGTAGTCTTGTTTTAATTTTCTAAGGGGTACCATGTAACTTCAGCAGAGTGGTGGTACAAAATAAAAAGTTACCAACATTGGATTTTCTTTTTTTTAAAGGAGGTACTGGGGATTGAACCCAGGACCTCATACATGGGTGCAGGAACTCAACCACTTGAGCTACAGCCACGCTACCAAAATTTGATCTTAAGTTCTTAAGACACTAAGGAGCTCAGTGTCTGGAGTGTATTAAAGCTGTGAATTTGCTATACAAATAAATACAAAAAAGAGGTAAATATGATAGCTGCAATTAATAGCTGTTGCATTCATGATAAAAAGTGGGAAAAAAGGGAAGATTTTAGGGATGAGGATAAATGGGCACCACTGGCAATACCAGGAAGAAAAAAAAAAGAAAACAGAGAGTGACAAAAACCTAAATAATATACAGTATGGTCCAAATAGAATCCTCAAGTAAAAATGAATGTATTAACAGCTGAATAGTCCATCAATGATACAAACGATGAACAATTATCTAGAACCAAACAGAATGCATCTGTTCTAAAAGTCTTTAGGACATAATCATATTCTCTAATAGGGTACAAGAATTCCATACTTGCCTACTAGTTTTATTGTTTTGTTTTGATTTGGTTAACATTTTGATGTATTTTCTTTTTATTATTCAAGTACAGAATTTCTAAAAAACATAGATTTTTTTGACCACCCAATTTAAGTGTACGATTCAATGATTAGTCATTTTACATAGTTGTGAAACCATCACCACAAAACCCATTTTCAGGACATTCCCATTACACCATAAAGCTCCCTTGTGCCCAATCCCTGTTCCCACCCCAGGAGCCACTAATCTGCTTTCTGTCTCTTTAGATTTGCCTTTTTGAACATCTCATATAAACAGAATCATATAATATATAGTCTTTTGCTTCTGGTTTCTTTCACTTAGCATAATGCTTTTTGAGGTTCATCACGATGCAGCATATATCAGTAGTTCATGCCTATAAATTGTTTAATAGTATTTATTCCATTTTGTAAGTACACCACATTGCTTATTCATTCACAAACTGACGGACATTTGAATGGTTTCGTCTTTTTGTTATTATGAATAATGCTGCTGTGAACATCTGCATATACATCTTTGTGTGAGCATATATTTTCATTTCTTTCAGGTAAATACCTATGAGTGGAAATTACTGGATCTTATGGTGTTTATGTTTAACATTTTAAGAAACTGCCAAATTGTTTTTCAGTCTGCACTATTTTACATTCCACAGCAATGAATGAGGGTTTGAGTTCCTCTACATCTTCACCACACTTAGTATTTTGTCTGTTCTTTTGAATATTGCCATCGTAGTGGGTGTGTTGTTTCTCATGATATTGAATATCTTTTCAGGAGATTATCAGCCACTCATGTATCTTGGGTGTATATCTATTCAAATCTTCTGTCCAGTTTGGATAGGATTCTTTGTTGTCTTATTATTGAATTCTAAGGGTTCTTTATATATTCTGGATACAAGTTCCCAACTGGTGCTTTAAACTTTTTACTGGAACACTCAAATTTAAACTAAATTTTTATTTGGTAAGCTAGAACACGGGTTCTCAAATTGTGGTCCAACATCTCAAGGACTGTTTTTTGGGGGGAGTAGGGGCTCAAGAAGTCAAAACTATTTCCATAATTATACTAATACATTATTTTCCCTTTTCATTCTCATTATTTCATGAATATACAATGAAGTTTTCCAGAGACTACATGAAGTATCCACAACTACCTGAAAAGGCTCTTAAAATACTTCTCCCTTTTCCAACTATGTATCTGTGTGAAGCTAGCTTTTTTCATATACCCCAATCAAAACAGCATGAAAATCAAGCTGTTTTCTACTAAGTAAGATATTAAAGAGATTTGCAAAAATATAAAACAATGGCATTCTCCTAAATTTTTTTGGAAAATATAATTACTTTTTCATAAAAATGTGTATGCGTGTTAACATATAATAAGTTTTTATTATTTTTAACAAATATTTTTAAATGCCTGCTTTAATTTCTAAGGTGAAAAATATCAATATATATAATAAAAGTTCTTTGGATTCTTTAATAATTTTTTTTTTATTTTAAAGGAATCCTGCAACCAAAAGGTTTGAGAAATACTGAAGCAGAAAAACCATAAGCTAAGGCAATATTGGAGTGATTTGTGATTATGAAGCCATCAGAAAGTATTTCTATATGCCAGAGAGAAACAAACAATGCCTATAATCAAATGAAAACTTCTTCATGGAGTTCAGCGGGAGGTGTGACAACCATGTGACAGGCTGCTCCTGGTAAATGATGGCAAGAAGTCTGTTCCTCATCTAGGCTGGTGTGGAGAGAAAGGGTAATGAGTGGAGGAAGAGCATTTTGTTGGTGTAGGAGGATACTCAGAGTAGAGGCTGATTAATCCCAGGTTTTTAACATCTGCTTCTCTACTTCAAATTCAACAAACATTTTTAAAAGGTTCTGAGGCCTTTGCCATCACAAGCTGAGGAGGAAAATGAAGAAGCTAGAAATTGAGAAAATATGTACAAAGAATAGCTGGAAGTGAGATGAAATTTCAGATGAGATTATTGTTAAAAACCTGCTAAACTCTGCATTACACGGATCTCAGACTGCCTCCAGAGTGATGTTCTTCCTTCCCCTCAAAATGTTATGGAGCTCATCTACCTCCTGGTACATGTTGTTGAAGGTAGTAATGAGAGGTTTGAAAGGTAAATTAAAAGCCTTTATGGGAAGCAGATGTGGCTCAAGCAATTGGGCTCCCGTCTACCATATGGGAGGTCCTGGGTTTGTTTCCCAGGGCCTCCTGGAGAAAGCAGCTGGCCTGTGTGGAGAGCTGGCGCAACAACAACAAAAAAAGACAAAGAGGAGAGACACAACAAACCAGGCAGCTAAGGTGGCTCAAGTGATTGAGTGCCTGACTCCCACATTGGAGGTCCCAGGATTAGCTCCCGGTACCTACTAAAGAGAAGAAGAGAAGATAAGCAGACAGAGAGAGTATACAGCGAATGGATACAGAGAACAAGACAGCAAATGCAAAAACAACAAGGGCGGGGGGTGGTGATAAATAAATAAAATAAATCTTAAAAAAAAAAAGAAAAAACACCTTTATTACTACTTGAATCCACCGATAATTTTCTTCTAAAATATCTTCTAAAACTCAAACAAGATTTCCAAATAGGGTAGTAGCATTATTGGTTCACATGAAATAGATCTACAGTTCATACAACAACTCTTTCTCAATCACTGTACTTTATCCTCAGCCATCCTGAAGTCTGATGGGATCTATTAGTTGCATTATTGGTCACGCCATAAAATATTACATACGAAAAAGAAAGCTGGTGATAAAAATTGGAAGGTGATATTACAGAAGTAAATTAAGCTTCTTCAAAATAAATTGATGTTTTTAAAAAATCTTTTTCTATTTAATCAACACTAGAAATGAACAAAACCTCAAATAACTACAAGATTTAAATCAAAGGGAAAACATTATCTTTACTACATTGTAAAGCCAGTTTAAGAAAAAATAAATTATTCTAATATGAAATAATGATAGTAATCTAATTTATAGATTCAAATGTGTGTGGATTAAATGAGTTAATACCTGTGAAGAGCTAGAACTGTGTCAGGGAAATAGCAAGACATCAGTTAATTTTTAGCTGTTATTATGACTACTATTGATACAAAAGAAAACTCATTAATATCAAATAGGATTCTAGAAAATGTATTTAGTAATATATACATTGATTTATTAACTACTGAATGACTGGAAATCACCATTTTCATTATCGTTGATATGATTTAGGAAATTAACAGAATGTAACAGAAACAACACAATTTAAAATACAGGCTACACATTGTCTGAGTTTCCTTACTTAATTCTGATAATTTTATGGCAGGTCATTTGAAATGTTTACTAAGAAGGAGAAGAGAGGGTAGAAGTTTGCCATTTATTTTACTGCAATTCAACATATGCTTACTGATCATATACTGTGTGCCTGCCAGTTGCATAGATGCTACAGGAACACAAAGAAGTTTCAGACAACACTCTATGCCCTTGAGAGTGCATAGACTGGATGTGATCAAGGCCTACATACATAATGTGTGTGTGTGTCTGTCTATGAGATGTGGGGGAGAGATAAAGAGCTAGATAAAGGTGAGTAGGTAGACATCAGGGGTAAAAATGCACGGTAAAGGTAATATAGACAACTGGGTAAAAGAAACAAACAAGATGAACTAGAGCTTTATTAAAATGGGGCTAGAAATACAATAGCCGAGAAGGAGCAGGTATTCTAGTTCCAGACACTTTATTTAATGTTATTCACACTTATGTACAGTGACACTCTCCTTCAGTGATACAGAGCTATGCATTAAGATTCAAATATTCCTTATGTCCCCTTCAAATCTCCACTCATTCTTTTTACCCAGTATCTAAGGAATTCCTACATCTCTGCTTACGTAATTCTTACTATTCTCAGAGACTCAGCTAAAGACCCATAAAGAACCACTCATTTAACCCTCATTGAACACTACCGTGTTATTTGTTAGTTCTGTGTTCATCCATGTTTTGATTCTCCAACTAGACCATAAACCGCTTGGGCACATGGACTGTATGTTATAAAATTCTGTGTATTTCCCACAGTGCCTGGCAGGCTTTCAATAAATTTTTGGTAGTTGATTAAGGTGGAATCTGATTTAATAAGAGACAACATCAGGCTGTTATTGAGCTACGATAAGCTCTTATTAAAGGAACACACAAATAAATAAGCATCAGAGAAATAACAGCTGAGTAGTAGCACGCTTAGTTTAGGGATAGAGAAGAGTCTGCCAAGTGAGAGAGGATAAAAACCTGAATAGAAATTTGGAAACAAAGAGGAGGTGGGGCACAGATATTTGCAGTGAAGAATTAGTAGGACTTGGAGACTGATTTTACATGAAGAACAAAGGTGAGAGATGACTCACAAATGACTTTAAGGTTATAAACCCTAGTGTTGAAATGATGGTGTTATCATTAATAGCAATGCAGAAGTGGAAAGGACTGCCATGTTTGCAGGAAGACATGGAAGTTAATTTTTATCTAAGTCTCAGGGATCTGCAAAATATATACATAGAATGGACCCATAGACAAATGAATATTTAGAACCTGACTGAGTAATGGAGCTGGCTAGAGGAAGATGCTGATTTGGGGAGAAATGAATATACATATACTGAATGTCCCAAAGGGATTAAGTTAAAAAAGAAAAGACCAGATAGTTAAGAACTTCAGGCTAGGTTAGAAGAATATGAATCAGGGAAAGAACGTACTCCCAAAAAGCAAAGGAAAAGAGTGTACTAAGATAGTAAACACAGAATTTTCTTATCTTAGAAAGAAGTAGGCTACCTTGCAGTAAATCAAATGAGCTGGACAGTCAAGAGTTTTATAACTAAAGGAAAAATAGAATTTTTAGTTTAAAGATTTTATAAAAGCGTATCTGTATACATATACACGTTGGCAGAAATAGAATTTATTATACTATTTTATGATCTGACATTCAAAGTTATTTTGTCTGTTTGATCTCTTCCACCTTAACACACAGTAAAGCTCAAATCAAGCACTGAATAAACATTTGCCAAATACACGTTTGAAATATTTTTATGTTAGAAACAACTAAGTAGCATTACATTGTAGATTATGGAGACAATGGAAAATGAGGCTCTCTCAACGTTATAGTGAATCCAGAATTTATATTTTATAGCTGGAGATCATTTAAATTGTTTTTACTCTTCATATATTTCAACAGATTCAAACCTAGAAATGATTGTGTGGCATGTGGGAAAATGTTTGGGTTGTGGAGTAGAACAATATGGGCTAGAATCCCAGCTCTGCTATTTATTTTAGAGCTGTGAAGTTTCTGGAAGTAACTTCACTTTCCTAATGATATCTAAGTTACAAGATTGTCATGAAGGGAAAAAAGAGATATTACATGTGATAGGGCCTGACTTAAAAAATAAAATAACAAATGTTACTTTCCCTCTTATTTCAGGAAAATGCCTAGAGTTTGGTAAAAAATGCCTAGAGTTGAGATTTCAGCATCTCATTTCCATTTTAGTCAAGTATTTTCTCTTTCTGCTGAAGCAAGAGGGCAAATGTTATAACCAAAGAGGAGCTTATTATTAAGAATTAAGAAATTATAAATTAAGCAAGAATGCCACGTATAAAACTGGAAACTTAAATCTTCATTGGGGAAGATGAGAAAACATAATGGATGTTTCATGAACAATATGTTTATGTTTTTCTTTCTCTTCAGAGTGTGTCTGAGGAACTATAAAATAAAACTGGAATCCAGTCTCCTTCTCCCCACTCCAGGTGACACAGTGGTCAAGAGAATCCTGTCACCAAATTCATAGGGTGCTGGGTAGACTACAGGAAACACGCCGAAGTACGACAATCTAATAGGGGCTTTCTGCTGAATGATGGATACAACAACAGTCTATAAAATGTGTGAGTTTATAAAAAAGTTTATGTACCCACACATCAGGAAATATGAGTTAATGCTTAACAATATAATTCATTATGAAACAACAAAAAAATCATGCCTCAAAAAACAGATATAAAAGGAAAAATTCCTTTAGCTCCAAAATTTTGTTTTCAAAAGTTTATACTTAACAATTTTATGAATTCTGTAGGAGTTTAATTTTTTATCTGATAAAACTGACACAAATATTCATTTAGAAAATATTCATTCCCATCATTTTCTAATGAATTGTGTGACTTGCGAATACTAAAACTTGACTAATTTTGAAATAATTAGGGCTCTTTTGAAAAGAAAATTTCAATATCTCTTCTTTACTTAGTTCCAGAAAATGTCACTAAAGAAAACATAAGAAAAGAATTTTACTAACAAAACCATTCTTTTCAGGATATGAAATGAATGCAAGGCACTTAACAGCAGAATCATCTAGATTACAGTCCTAAGGTTTCAACAGTCTCACTTAAACTGAACCCCAAATACCTGGCATTCTACTGTACTGGGTCAGTTTACCCCTTTCATCAAGGACATTTATGATTCACTATTAAAGAGCCTAGGTTTATACAGAAGTTTACTAAGATTTTTCTGATCTCTGCAAAGCATAATATAAAATATATTAATAAAAATTAGATAAAATATAAGCCATTATGCTTTCCCAGGAATTGTACAATCAGAAAATAATACAAAGTAAAATTTCCTTAAGGCATCTACCACAGATTGTATTATTTTTTATATAATAAGAGAAGTTGTAGGTTTACAGAAAAATCATGTAAAAATACAACGTTCCCATATACCCCACCCCATTAGCACTTTGCATCAGTGTGGTACCTTTCTTACAATAGGTAAAACAATATTATAATTATGCTACTAACTAAGATCCATAGTTTACATTAGGGTGTATTTTCTCCCATATACCATCCTGTTATTAATATCCTTGAATTAGTGTAGTATATGTGTTATAATTCATGAAAGAACATTTTTATAATTTCTATACCCCATTATTTACAACAGGGTTCACTGTGTTGAACAGTCCTATGTTTTATCTTTTAATTTTTATTCTAGTAACATATTTGACCTAAAATTTCCTTTTTTAATGAAATTCACATATATAATTCAGGTCTTTTAATAATGTTCATAATGTGCTACCATCACCAGGATACATTTCCAAAACTTTACAATAAACCCAAATAGAAATTCTGTACAATTTAAGCATTAACTCTCCATTCCCTATCCCTAACCAAGTCCCTGGAAACTTATATTCTAGATTTTAACCCTGTGAGTTTGCTTATTCTAATTATTTCATGTCAGTGAGATCACACATTTATCCTTTTGTGTCTGGCTTACTTCACTCAATATGATGTCTTCAAGGTTCATCCATGTTGTACATGAAAGAACTTCATTTCTTTTTAATGCTGAATAATATTTCATTGTATATATATACCACATTTTGCTTATTCATTCATGAGTTGATGGATACTCGGGTTGCTTCCATCTTTTCGCTATTGTGAATAATGCTGCTATGAACATCAATTTACAAATACCTGTTCATGTCCCTGATTTCAATTCTTTTAGGTATATACCTAGAAAAGGAACTTCTGGGTCACGTGGTAATTCTATATTTGGCTTTCTGAGGAATGACAAACTGTCTTCCACAGCAACCCCACCATTTTATACTCCCACCAGCAATGAATGAGTGTTCCTATTTCTCAAACACTTGTAATTTTCTGTTTCTTTAATAATAGACATTCTAGGGAGTGTGAAATATTATCTTATGGTTTTGATTTACATTTCCCTAATAGTTCATGATGTTGGACATCTTTTCATGTATTTTTTAGCCATTTGTATATTCTCTTTGGAGAAATGTCTATTCAAGTCTTTGGCCCATTTTTTAATTGGTTGTCTTTTTTTGTTGAGTTGTAGGATTTCTTTATCTTTGCTGGATATTAAATCATTATCGGGTATGTGATTTCCAAATATTTTCTCCCTTTGAGTAGGCTATCTTTTCACTTTTGTGATAAA
>JAQZBX010065463.1:0-16300 GCA_029593785.1 Cabassous unicinctus | reverse complement strand
CCATTGAGCTGTAGGGTAGGAGTTGCAGCTGCACTGAGATTCCAGGCACAGCTGGCACATAGGTAGGCCAGAGGCTCCAGTCTCTGGAGGTACACCTAGATCGACGCCATCTTGGTCTCTCTCCAATACCAATCTTCTGTGACAATTTTAAGTTTCATTTCTCCTTTTGTCCATAGGGGAAAAGGCCCTTTTTAGGGCTTCCCTTCTTCAGACTGTCTCAGTTTATTATTCCTCTCTCTTTCCTCTTCCTTTCCCCACTCTCAACCTCCTAATGATAATTGTCCTTGGTGTCTGGTAGAGTGGACAGAGCCTGGGAGCTGAATAAGAAAGAAGTCATTTTAATTCTGGGGCCCTGTCTGGTACTCTTTGTGACCTGGGACAAGACACTTAAGCCCTCAGCATCTGCTTCATTTTCCTTATTTGTGTAATTGGCATAGTCATCCGTGTTGTGTATAGCTCTTTTTTTTTTAAGATTTCTTTCTTTCTTTCTTCCTCCACCCCTCATTGTTTTGCACTCTCTGTCTTCTCTCTGTGTGTTCTTCTGTGTGTGCTTCTCTTCTCTTTAGGTGGCACCAGGAACCGATCCTGGGACCCTCCAGAGTGGAGAGAGGCACTCAATCTCTTGCACCACCTCAGCTTCCTGGTCTGCTGCGTCTCTCATTGTCTCTCCTCTTTGTCTCTTGTTGTTGTTGTTGTTGCATCATCTTGCTGCACCAGCTCTCCACATGGGCCAGCACTCCTGCGCAGGACAGCACTCCTGCGTGAGCTAGCTCGCTGCGTGGGCCAACTTGCTTTTCACCAGGAGGCCCCGGGAATCAAACCCTGGACCTCTCATGTGGTAGATGGGAGCCCAATCGCTTGAGTCATATCCGCTTCCCTGTGTATAACTTTTTTATGGGTGTAGATTCAAATAAAACAGTATGTGAGAGCTATTTGGAAACCTTAAGATATGCTGTGAGTGTAAGGTGTTTTTGAGGTCACTGTGAATTCCCTCATCATTGAGACCTGAATTACCCCGGGTGGAATATCCCTGCAAAGTTATCATCCAGCTTCTACTTGTACTGAGAACCCACTTCCTCCCACTTTTTGAAAATTCTTCTTTACATTATACTGATACAAGGCTTCCTGCATCTGTTTCTTTTTTGTTATAGCTAGGTTATTATTGAATCTCATACTTGCTGTATCAGTTTTTTTTTCCTAATTGACTTTATTTTTTTCTTTTTGGTGTACAGTTCTATGAGTCCCCCTTCCCCCTCCCACCCCCCACCCCCGGCTTGCTGTCTGTGTCCATTCGATGGATGATCTTCTGTGTCTGTTTCTTGCCTTCTCTTTTCATTTTTCTCCTCCAGGCTTCACTGGGATTCAATCCTAGGGACCTCCAGTGTGAGAGAGAGGCACCCTGTCACTTGGGCCACCTTAGTTCCTGGTTTCTGATGCGTCTCGCCTTGGCTCTCCCCTGTGTCTCTCTTTTGTTGCGTCGTCATCTTGTTGCATGGCTCGGTGGGCCTGGCTCGCTGTGCATCTGTGCAGGCCTGTGACTTGCCACGTGGACCCAGCTCGCCTGCTTGCTTTTTTTTATTTTACCAGAAGGTCCCGAGGATCAAACCCGGGTCCTTCCATATGATGGATGGATGCCCAACCACTTGAGTCACATCCCCTTCCCTGTAGATCAGTTTTTGTCTCCAAGCAGTAGATAAGAAACCACACAACAGTTTCAACAGATAAAGTTTAATGTAAGGAATCTTTAATTATAATAGGATTACAGTAATGATGGATTGGCTAGTAAGAAGTAGAGATAACTCTAAACAAGATAGAAATAGCAGATAATAAGGGACAGGTACTGCCCCTAGGGCTGAAATACAGCACTCAGTGAGGACACCCGCTCAGGACTGAGCTCCAGATCTTATTGGAGAGGGCTCAACCATGGTTCACTGAATGGCAAAAAAATCATTCTGATGTCATGCTGGATGTGGAGAAGTTCCTGTGGTGCTATAATTGTGAGTTGTGCTGGAAATCCGCCCCTGGAATTTGTTAGAAATCCACGTTCTAGGGTGCCGAGGAAAGCGGTTTATGGGGAGATGCCACACTAAAGGTACTTCATTTTGAAACTGCCTGAGATAGGGGATGGGGGTGCTAGGGGAAGTGCTGGGTGCTAGTACTTCCTCCACACACTGCAAGAGTCCGTTGCTGGAAAAGCCATGTGCACTGCAGGAGCTTGCCCTATGAGCACACTGCAACCAAGAAGCAAAACCTTTCATTCATTTTCTTTCCAGCATCTTCTAGTGACAAAGCTTAGCATCATTCCATTTGACACAGGAAAAATATTTAAAAGGCCCAGATCCATTTTCATAGAGAAGGCAAAAAGGGTTGATTTGGGGCTGAGAGGCAGTTAATCTGTATGGTGGTTTGAGCAGTGTACCCCCAGGAGAACATGTTCTTAAACTTAATCCATTCTTGTGGGTGTGAACCCATTGTAGGTAGGACTTTTGATAAGGTTACTTCAGTTAAAGTATGTCCCAACTCAATGTTGGGTCTTAATCTAATTACTGAAGTCCATTATAAGAAAAATGAAATTCAGACAAACAGAGAGAAAGCTGCAAAGGGAGTAGCAGCTGAACATCAATTGAACCCAGAAGAGAAGGGACAGGAGAGGCTGCCATGTACATTGTTATGAGACAGAGAAGCCAAGGACCAAGGATCTCTGGCAGCCAGCCCCAGAATGCCAGTCTTCTGGAAGAAAGCGTCACCTTGATGAAGCCTTGATTTGGATTTGATTTGGTATTCTAGCCTCAAAACTGAGCAATTAAATTCCCATTGGGTAAGCCAACTCACTGTATGGCATTTGCTTGAGCAGCCAAGGAAACTAAAATGATCTGTAACTGGCATAGTCCATTCTTTAGGCTGCTCAGCTTCCATTCATTTGAACTTTTGTACATCAAAACAACTCTGTTTCTATTTAAGAAGACAGCTAACTGACTTTACAAGTGAAGAAGTTCTCACCCATTCCCCAAAATGAGACACATAGCCCGAAGTCATTGTACTCTTCCCTGGCTATATTAATTACTCCTCAAATTCACAGTGCCATTGAACATTCTGTTACCTAAAGGGTAAAGTGTACCTATAACAGTTAAGTAAGTTAAGTTACAACAACTTGTATATAGAATAAAAATTGGAAGGAGATAGAAGAAGAAAATGATTAACATAGACAAATATACACATATAAAAAGCAAATAGGAAACATGCAAAGGTTCTGTGATCCTCATTTCCTTAATGGGTCATAAGATCATAATTGACATCTATGGCTTCCTTTTCCCACTACCCATTTTGCATTTCCACTGCTCTCATTCCACAACTTCAGCTGGTTGGGGTTCTTTATCTGTTAGAGTGACCCAACGCTTCATTCCTGAAAAGTCTGAGTCTTCAGTTTCCTGCCTATTTTCAGTTGCTTTAGTTTTCCATTAACTTTTATTATTGAACATGGATGTACTAAAAGAGGCCCCCAGAGAATTCCAGGAGGGTTCTAGCATAGTCCTCCTCTCTTCCATCATGTAGAAGCAGCCTAATTTCCCATGGGTAATCCGAACCCATCACAAAAGTCAGTAGATTAATCCCCCTTTTTTTCTGCCTGTTGGTTCAGTGGCTTAAGGGGCTCAAAATGTTCAAGTGGTAGTCTCATGTTCAAATTCAGTGTACCCATTTGTGTACCTCGTTAGAAGCGTACTCCCAATGGAGACTAAGCTTCCCCCCTGAGAACTAAGGCTCAGAGTTGCTTGAGATGGAAATTAATACTTCTGTGAGTGGGTTAGGAGCTAGCTTACTTCCATGCCTTGATTCTGTTCCCATGTATTCTGGCAGTTGGAGAGACCACATCATTTAATGGTTTCAGATTGAAAGCATATACTGCATCCTAGAAAATAGTACCCCTTCCTTTCAGGGGTTTTACCCCACCTGATGTCACAACTGAATCTTTAGGAAGCCACTCCTCATTTGTTAGACCAATTGCTCCAGGGTGACAGTTCTTAATATTGAACTGGTATCAGGTTTCCTGCAGTTTCTTTTGTTTTTGGTTACTGCTTGTTGAACCTCAGGCTTCCTTGTCTTATCTGCTTTCTGCCATGATTTGATGTACAACCTTAGGTAAGTCCTTTCCTCTCTCTGGACCTGTGACTCTCTATCTGAAGAGTGGGAGGTTTGGACTTGATGAACCTTTTAAGAACCTTGCACTTGTAATGTATTCTTGCACCAGTGACTTTGCAGGGTTGTTGCGGATCGAATGGGACAGTGTAGCTAAAAGTGAATTATCAACTCTGAGGGTTAGGAGCGGGGGTGGAGGTATGATGCATGCTATCATGATCATTGTCGGTGTCCAGGGCTTGACTTCAGTCCTGTCTGGAGCGAAGGAAAGTATACTGGGCCTCACGCATCATGTCTCAGGATCGGGGCTCATTCCGGTGGGGGTGGGGAAGGGGCAGCATTGTGGAGGGAAGGCCAGAAAAGGAATGTGGAGGAGTTTGACATTTGCAGTCTGTATATTCTCCCTTTCCACTCTCCCCTGTACAGAGACACACATGCACAAATGTACACACACACACAAACTCTCTCTTTCTGTCTCTGTCGCTGTGGTCCAAACAGATGCAGACTGCTCTGAAGTCAACCAGACTTAATGAAGAGACAGCCATTCCAGTTTCTTCCTCTTAACCCACTCTCTGGCCCATTGCTGGGCTTTGGCAGTTGCAGCAGGCCTACGAGGAAATACACTGAGCTCTCTCTGTGTTTTTCTTTTCTTTTCTTTTTTTTGAGATGAAGACCTAAAAATATTCCACTGTATAATTGGTTATCCAATCAGCCATGCAAATAAGCACTATACCAGAGCCTATAGGAAATGAGGCAGGAGGCCTGAAATTTGGAATCATGCCAACTTTGGTTTTGTTTGTTTTTGTTTTTGTTTTTAAATGTGTCTCCTGGCATCTGGGTTTGAGGGTTGAAGGCCCAGGATATGCTCCATGGGATTCCAGCACTAAATACTGGTTTTATGTGTACCTGGTGGGTTGAAGGGAAAGAGTAGGGCATGGTTGTCACAAGTGGTCCTACTGAATATAGTTGGGACAATTTGACTTACTTTGTCTTGAATCTCTATTTCAGCCTCCAGACCTTTTTTCCTTATAATGCCTATCTCCCCTAGCACACCTCCTAAAATGTCCTCTCCCGGCCTTTCTGCTTAAATCTTGCAAATCCCTCAAGGCCCAGCACTTAAATGATGTTATCAGGCACAACCATGTGTGACTGTTGCCTCTCAGAAACAACCACCTCCCCATACCTCAAGCATTGCTTGTGTTGATAGAGTTTATGATATGTTCTCTTCTCCATTTCCTCCCCAGACTCCCCAAAGCCCTCTGATAGTAAAAGGAAGGGGTGGGTGAGTAGGAGGATATGGGGTGTGGTCTTGGGGGAATGCAGGGAGAGGCAGTTTAGTGTTTGAGCCAAGAGCACAGGCTTTAGAGTAACAGATTTACCATTTCTGTGTGACCTATTTTTACCCTTTACCTTCCAAGCCTCAGTTTCCTCATCTGTAAAACCCAGAGTAATATTTCCAGCTTCATAGGGGTTAGGGTTGTTGTGACAATTAAATGACACAATGCCTGTAAACATAATGTCTGTTTCACATTACATGCCCAATAAATGTTAGGTGTTAATTATAACAATCACCATCCCATTTTACAGTTGAGGAAAAGGGAGAGTAGATGACTTAGTCCAGTTGTACAGTCAGTTTTTGGCTACCTTACAAGGATCATAGATGGCCAGCTAATAGGATTATTCAGTGTTAGCTCTGAGCCTAGCCCAATGCTAGGTGACTCTGGTACTCAGGGTGCAGCTGGGGAGAAAGGTGAGCACCAAGTGGGAGAGATGTGAGGGAGGCACCTGTCTGTGATGGAAATAGCACTTGGTTTGGCAGAACAGAACAGAAGCGCCTTAGGGAGGGTGCCTGTCTGTTGTCTTCACTCTTCTATCCCCAGTGCCTAGGATAGGACCAGGCACGTTGCAGGATCTCGGTCAGTCTGTTGAAGGAATGACCAGGCACCCTGTGACCCTGCTCAGCTACTTGTGTCCTCTGAGTCCCAGGGGTCTCTGCAGTACATGGAGGGATTGGACCTTCACAGCCCCTGCCAGCTCTTGTGGTCTGGTTCTCTGACATGGTAGGCTGAAGTTGCCTGGCAGCTGCACACCACCAGTGTGCGTCTTTATCTCAGTTGCACTTTTGGAGAAACGGGTGGAGAGGTGAGAGCATGAAAGGCCTGACAGGACTCACTGGCAACAAGGTCGCCCATGTGCTGGCAGGAGTGCAGACAGCATGTAGCTGAGCTGTCCTCAGATGGCCCGTGGCTGGCTGGGCTTTGCAGGAGCACTTCAGTTTGTGGACAGCCTTGATTTGTGCTGACGCTGAAAGACTTCCCTGGCAGCCAGATTTGCTGCTGTTGCTGTTGCTACTGCCTAGTCAGAGTCAAAAGAGTTCTGATAACAGGCACCGCACCTCACTGCATCTCCACTGGGTGGAAACCTCTGGTATTGGGTTGGCCACAGGATAAAACTTCTGAACGTGGCATTTAAGGCCCTTGAGATGCTCTGGCCACCATATGCTTTTCTCCTGTTATGTCTCACTACCAATCACCAGGCCCATGTTGCAGCTGCCTCAACTATCTGCTGGTCCCCAAGCCTGCCCAGAACCTTCTCTCTTCCGGTTTTTCACATAGGCTATTCATTGCATCTGTCCCTCCTCTGTGCATACCATTGCTCTTTGGGCTTCTACCCATCCCTGCTAGTATGATTTCCTTCATAAAAAATCCCCTTCCACTTGTTTAGAATTCTTTCCTTCCATATAAACCCATAGCACTTACAGTGTACTTGTTTCCACCTAGCAATTTTTATATCTCTGAGGTAGTATGCTCTAGGGATCAAATGTTGGCTCTGCTGTTGGACAGACTGGGATTTAAATTCTGGCTCTGCCGCCTTATTAGCTGTGTGACTCTGTACAAGTCACTTCACCTCTCTGGACTTAGTATCATTATTGGTGATGTGGAGATTATCATTCTTATGTCATAGTGTTCTGTGAGATAATATAAATGTGGCCCTTTGCAGATGGCAGTTTGCAGGCCCTCGCATAGTTCCATCACCGTCATCTCTCTTGTGTTGGTGTCAGGTCTTTTTCACCAGCCAGCTTTATTTACTTCAGAGCAGATACCTTCTAGAGCGGTCATGTCCAGTCAGGAGGCAGAAAGCATACCAGTAAAATTGGCACCCCACCCCTTTCTTCTAATTTCCATATCCTCTCCCAACCCCACTACCCCTGAGCTTTGCACAGGGCTTTATGTCGACTAAACCTCAGTAAAAAGAGACTGAATTAAAACGTGAACTTCCTCATGCCTTATCCCTCCTGGCCCTCAGAAAACTAGTATCAAGTTTTTTAATTAGTTGTAGAAAATTCTCCATTCTCTCCCCCTTTATTTCTCTGGGAAGATCATTGTTTCAGGTTATTTCTTTTAAATAATTAATTCTGCAGACCCTTGTGAGGCATTGGTGATATGCTTGGGACTATGAGTTGCTGGAAATTAAAACCAGCGTCTTAGAGAGATGTGCATTTACCAAGTGCCTTCACCGATGCTGATTGATGTGGCCCTCACAGTGCTTTGAGATGGCTGGGGGAGGCACCATTATTATCACCACCCTCAGGAGGGCTGGGGTGCAAGCCCTCATCTCTGGCTCTAAGTGGAGTGTCCTTTTCCTGTCCCAACTGACCTACTTTCTTGCTTGTTTCTTTTTTCCTGGCATTTGTACACTGGTTTGGAGGGTCAGTGGAGGATGCCTCCACAGGTTTAACTGGCCCACTGGTCCAGAGCAGAAGGCTTACTTTTGATCTGTTTCTCTAGTAAGTGGGTAAAGTGCTGCAGATACTGAAGAAGGGGAAGACCTATTTCCTTTCTACCAGAAATTAATAAACTTCAGTGCATAAGACTCATACATCTTTATTGGACAAATGTTTATTGACTGTCTGCTTTATGCCTGGCACTGTGCTAAGAGTTGGCAATATAGTGGTAAACTAGACAGAGAAAACGTCTCTTAAACTTCTAGTCACAAGCACAGACAGTTAACAGAAAAAGCTATAAATAAGATAATTACAGATTGTTATAAGTCCTATGAAGAAAATGTAGGAAAAATTAAACAGCTGTACAAGTAGAACACAATAAAATCTGAATACACTAAGATAAATGATAGACTAGACCCACAATGCTCAGGAAAGGCCCCGACCCAGCCTCCCTCTCTTCACAAGCAGAGTAATCAAGGCTCTGAGAAGGTGGGGGCACATCTACACATCTAGTTAGAGGCCTTTCCACGGCAGTTTATGCAGAGGGGCCCTGGAGGAGGGGGAGTGGCCTTTTTGAGAAGGGTGTTGAGATCTTTAATTTCTACGATTTGAATCTAGCTCTGATCCCTGTTTTAATGCACAACTCACAGAAGAAAACTCAAAGGAACAAAATTTGTACTTTTGTGGTGTGGGACTATTTCGTCCAACTGAGAACTCCCCAGGAACATTTGCAATCATAGATTTGTATAAGAACTTGGTATGGGGGCTGTATGTATTACATTAGCAAATACACCTGGATTTGCACAATACGAAGGACTCATTTGGGATAGCTTCTGGAAAATTATTCTGCTGTTTGAAAGGTAGTGGGTGAGGCCTGGGAGGAGAGGGAAGGAGGGAGGCAAATGGGAAATTGCAGGCTCTGAGGCCTGAGGAAGAAGCCATGAGTGCTGAAATGCTGCCACTCCACCCCACTCCACCCACCCCTAGAGCACCAGGACCAAGAAGGGTATTTCCTAAATTAGGAAGAGAATACATAGTTGCACATTAAACCTCAAATACTAGTTTGAAATTTTGTTTCCTCTTTTGCACCATGCCCACTCCAAATAAGTAAAAGCTTGGAGTATATTCTTTTATTACAAATGAAAACAAATCTAATTTTAAACATTGTGATAGACATCTGCAAATGCACATAAAGGAGAACAGAATAAATCAGATGTGAATTCATGGAAATCAATATGGATGTGACTGTGGCTGCATCTCCCTCAGTTTATGTCTTTCTGGCCCCAATTTGAGGCCAAATCTAGGTGGCTCTTGGTTTGATTAAGTGTCTTATTCTTTTCAAAATTTCTCTTCCAGAGATAAGCCAGAGAGAGCTCCATAGAAGTCACTTTAGTGTCTGGGGCCAGCCCTGTGTGTTTTTCCAGCTTTCCTTATGTCCAAAGCTGAGGTTGTTGGGGCTGGGGAACAGGGGAGATAGTGGTGATAAGGAAAGTCAAATGGGTGGTGCTCAGAAGTTGCTTTGGGAGAGGAATGAGATGAAACAAATTAAGGGAATCAGTATAAATGAGTTAAATGTGCTCATGTGAAAAAAAGGATTTAGGCATAAGCAAAGGTTTCTAAGGCAGGACACAGTGAGCAATACTCAGAAAAAAAGTACACTTCATCAGAATTAAAAATTTGTGCTGATTAAATGGTGTTGTTAAGAAAATAAATAAGCCACCAATTGGGAGAAAGTGTTTGCAAAACATATATCTGATGAAGAACTTATATCCAGAACATATAAGGCATTTATATCTCAATAATAAAAAGACATAAGGCATTTATATCTCAGTAATAAAAAGACACACAGTCCAGTTTTAAAAATGGGGCAAATTATTTTTTAATGAAATATAAAATGGCCCAAAGGTTTGTGGAAAGATGCTAAACATCATTGTCATCAGACAAATGCAAGTTAAAACCATAATGACATATCACTATGCACCCATCGAAATGGCTAAAACTAAAAAGGCTGATAACACCAAATATTGGTAAAGATGTAGAACAACCAGAACTCTTATACATTGTTGGCAGGACTGTACAATGGTACAGCCACTTTGGAAAAATCTTTAGCAGTTTCTGATATGACCTATGACCCAGCAATTTTACTCATAGATATTTACCCAAGAGAAATGAAAACGTGTGTTCACAAAAAGACTTATACACAAATGATATATTCATAATAGGAGAAAAGTGGAAACAATCTAATTGTCCATCAGTAGGTGAATGGATTTAAAAAACTGGTATATTCATGCAATGGACTACTAAGCCATAAGGTATGAACTCCTGAGACATGCAACAACATCCTAGATTCGTTTTTCACTTTCATGAAAGTATACTGCATGAGTCCACTTTTATGAAGTTTTGAGCAAGCAAAACTAATCTAGGATGGAAGAAGTCAAAATAGTGATAGCCTCTAGAAAATGTTGGATGGGGGTTGGCTAGGGAAGAGGCTGAGAACTTTTCAAGGTGATGGTAATGTTCAGTATCTTGATGGGAGTTACGTATTTGCTCAAACTCATTGAAGAGTACACTTATGCATTTCACTATGTGTAAATTTTACCAAAAGAAAAAAACCGGGTAAGCATATATTGAACTCTAGAAAATGGTAGGCATGCTGAAGCATGAGGTGTACTGGGGTGTGCAACTTATTTGGAAATTCATAAAAAATTAAGATGGATTGATGGATGAATCCAGAGATGGCCAGCTATGTGATAAAGCATGTAGAGCAAAATCTTAATTGTGGAATTTAGATAGTGGATAAATGGGTATTCACTTTAAAATTCTTTGAACTTTTCTGTATGTTTGAATATGTTTATAATAAATGCTGGAATAAATATGCTCAGGTGGAGGATGCAAGTTGTAATAGCATGAATAGAAGATAAATGTGATTTAATACCCTTTGTTGCATAGTGCTATTTTGCTCATCTTCTTCAAAATTCCATGAAAACCCACTGGAGGAGCCTCTGCAATATAGCTGATTTATCAAATTCAGAAGAGTCTGTCCTGCTTTTCAAACTAATTGGTATCACCTGGATTCCTTTGAGTTAATTTCCCCACCACAGCATCTGATTATTTCCCCCTCCTTTGAATGTGATTATTCTACAGGTGTGTTTTCCTAAGTGCTGAGTGCTTGGAGTAGCATTGAAATTGTTGCTTTTGCTGTCGTTTTGGAGAATATGGAGCCAACAAGTAAAAGGAACTTTGGAAAATAGTGATACAGGGAGTGCATGGAGTTCACTGAATAATTTGATATGTACTTCATGATCAAAACAAAGTTCTGACTTTTCAACAAAGATTTTATAAAAAGATGAACTGAGTCATCTTTTTCCCTCTGATGAAAGTTACCCACCTATAGTGCTATGGTAGATATCATGTGCAAGAGCTAAAGTGGTTGTTCATTTTAAGTTCAGGACCTTTGCCAAAATGGAGATGCATTATTCAAGTTAGCACCATCAGAGCAAGCCTTTGTGGGCAGGGGAAGTTATAAACCACAGTAGCTAAGCATAGAGTGAACTGAGGACAGAGAACAGATCAACACTCATTCCATTTTTTGTTTTCTTGGAATTAAGTCAGAAGCAACATTTTTTTTTTTTTTCATTTTTATTTGCAGTGAACCTAATTTTTGAACTGATCTGTGTAATGATAAATACAGGAAAGGAAAACCATAACAAAGGAGACTCAGCTTATAGGCTAGTTAGGTCTTGCAGGATAATGAAAACAACAAAAAGCAAACCTAAACTAGTAAGTTGGCTCTTCCTTGCTACCAGTCCCATCCCCTCTATCATGCTAATTTAGGGCTGTTGGCCTTTTCAAGCCTGGTAGTAGCCGTTTTTTGTTGTGTGTTTTTGTGGGGAGGGCGAAGGGACTTTGCTCTCCGTCTCCCTGCCCAGGCTCAGCTGTTAGCCCATCTGGAAGGTGTGCTTTCTTTCTCTCATTGTGTGGCATTATGTGTGAACCCGTCGTAAGTAGGTACTTTTGATGAGGTTACTTCAGTTAAGGCATGACCCACCTCAATCAAGATTGGTCTTAATCCTATTACTGGAGTCCTTTGTAAGAGAATGAAATTCCGTCAGAGGAGAGCCACAGGAAGAGACCAGGAGATGCCACCATGTGACAGAGGAATGGATCACTGGCAGCCAGCTCCAGAATGCCACAGTCTTCAGGGAGAAAGCATCGCCTTGATGATGCCTTGATTTGGACATTTTCCCGGCCTCAAAACCATGAACAAATAAATTCCCATTGTTTAACCCAACCCATTTCATGGTATTTGCTTAAGCAGCCTAGGAAACTAAAACAGGAAGGGAAGGAGAAAAGGAGAGTCAGTCAGTCGGCAAAGGAATGTCATGGCAACTGGTGTATTTCTTCCATTGTTCTCATCCCTGAGTAAAGAGGGCTCAAACTGCCTCTGAATCCTGGGCAGTAGACAGAGCTCAGTAAACTAGACTATGCTGATGATAGGGCATCTAAGAGGTAAAGACCTGGGCTCATTCATCGCTGGGTCTCGAAGGCCCAGCATTGACACTGTGTCCTGGAACGTTTGTTAAACGAAGTAACCCTGAAAAGCAATGAGGGTGACTGGATCTGAGCACTGGAATGGATGCTGGTGAGATAGACTTCGACATCTGCCCTTCCTAAGTTTGGAAGAGCCATCCAGGTATAAATGAGTTGATGGAGGTGACCCCACTGTGTCTCCTGTATTTCTCTCTTGATGATACAGGTGTGATTTCCAGCAGCACCCGCATATGCCTCTTGTCTTCAGCTCATCTCTTGAAGATGGTTTTCTTGTTCTCCTTTTTACTCTTTAGCTGTGGGCTTTTGAGCTATAGCAGCACTGTTCACTGCGAAGGTTTGTAGTGCTGGAATTTGGTAGAGTACTGGGATTTGAACCTAAATCCATCTCTATACAATCCAACAAACACCCCCCGCCCTGCCCATTGTGCCCTTTGTTCTAGTATAGTCAACTTTAGGAGGGGGGAAGACATACGTTCATTTGTTCTTTAGCTGTGATAAAAGAAAAACTTTTCATTCATTTTAGGATCTCACAACTTTATTGAGCAATTTATGAATCAGGCAGCATCTCTTCCAGAAAGTAGAAGGGAGCTCCGCCGAAGGAGTGCAGAGGGGAAGCTCCTATAGAATGAATGTGGAAGCAAGTGAGGAAATGTTGTGATTGGCTGCCATTGTTTCATTTAACATAGGAGGCCTTACAAAGTGGTGAGCAGATATATATTGATTAGTATGCTTGTCCAGTCTGATAACTATCTCTCCTGGACCCAAACTAGTTTTATCAGCAGGTGCTGCTTATTAGCAACCCTGTAGAATGTGTTCCATTTTCTCAGAAAAAACCTGCAGGTCAATTTTTTTGTCTTCTAGAAAAAACAGTCTCAGAAAGGGACCTTCTCCTGGTAACATCTAATGAGGTGGCCGTTTTATTTAATTTCACAGCTAAGTGTCTATGCTGTCTCGGGTGCAGACAAAAGGAATTTGTGAAAACTGTGGATAACCCATCACCGCTCAGATTCCTCTTTGATCTTCAAATCCATTTACGGGTTGGCAACAGTTTAAGAAAACAAATCATGTTGTGGCACAGCTGGTTCCTGATATGTTGTTGGGTGACTGGGTTAATTGGGTGTAACAGACATTCAGAAGATGTGATGAGAGAGAACTTGGAGATGCATGGAGGTCATCTCGTCCAGCTCCCTGCCTCCAGAGCAGGAGGGGAGCTAACTGAGAAAATCCACACACGGGGGAGAGGAAGAGTTTTACCTTTAGTTTTAGATTTCTCTAGATAAGCTTAGAAGCAGGAACCCAATCAGTAGGATACCCAGAATTGGTGGATTCTGGAACAGAAAGGTCTGAATCTCACTGTATTCTTCTGATTAACAATGGGGCTCATCTCTGTTTCCAAGTCTGGTCACTCACTGGCTTAGCATGGTGGGGTTTGGTTTGTCAGTGCTGCTCTTGCATACTCCGTCATGGTCAGAGGGATGAAGAGAAGGTAGTGATGGCTAGGTTGCAGAAAGTCCTGGTCTAGAGACGTGTCCTAGCTGCCCTGTTATGGAAAAAGCTCAGAATTGTGACTGGGACCTGAGCAGTAGGGACCCAGCTTTACAGTAATGAATCTTAATCAGGACATGCCAGATGGAAGGGAAAATTGGGGTAGCTATGCTAGATGATAGAGGGAATTTGCATGAAAGATGGGAGAAAGAGAGGAGAAAGATAAAGGCCCAGTGGTGAAATGAAGAGGTACAGAAGGAGCCCTAGGAAAAGCCCTCAAGGAGCGAAGACCAATAATCTTGGCCTAAGGCCCTGAGCCAGTTCCTCTGATTTAAAAAAAAATTTTTAATGTCAAACATGGATAAAGCCACACTGAAGTATCATTGTGCAGGGGAAAGGAGGAGACTGGTGTCTAGGGTTTCATTTTCAGCTTAGCCACCATCTTGGTTTATGAAGTTGACTAAGTTCTTTCTTCTCTCTGGGCCTCAGTTTACCTCTCTGTATTTTATGGGTTTGTTGAGGAATCTCAACTTGCAACATAAAATGATGTTAGGTTTTCACTCACTGTTTTCAGCTCTGCCATGTTGACTCTCCCTTTTCTCTTTCTACACATCTTGGGTGGATTCCATATCTTTCCAGTTGTTTTCAGTTATTAAAACTTCAGTATTGTAATCAGATTTAAGATTTCCCCTCTGCCACTGAAGGAAGGGCACATGGTCTACTCTTGTCTTCCATGTCCTTCTCTTCCTTACCTCCTCTCTGCACTTTATCAGCTCTAACTTCTCCAGTTTTGAGGAAGAGGAGGAGGGATAGCAGTGAAAGGGTATACCTTTTTACCTAACTGGGTATGATTGAATTTTTCCCCCTGCCATCTTGTTCCACTTTGCTTTCTTCTGTTCAGGAAGGTGGAGCAGCAGGCAGTTGAGGCCTGTTGCTGAGGCAAAGAGCCCCTGGGGTTGATGAGGTGCTAGTTTCTCCTTTTTGCAAGCATGGCCATCTTTGTGATTCTCTTGAATCCACATTACTTGCATTTAAGAAGAGGGACCTCCCTCTACTATCACTTCTTCTTCCTAACACTGCACCCTCCACAAGACTGACGAGCCGACGACTCTTTCTGTCCTCTCCTCAGGCCTCATGTGGACTGTGGACGTGGAGGTGGGGAGGGGTTGGTTGATTGCAGAGGCCTGGGGTTGGGGAAGTATCTAGTCCCAATTGTTGGTTTCTTAGAAAATGAAATACTTAATACTGCTTCTTTTCATCAGGGAGCCCTGTTCTCTAATACTTGGGTAATAGAAAACATCACATCCAACTTGTTCAAAGTGAAGAATTCTATCCTAATCCGTACTGCCTTACCTTATTTTAATACACACATATGCACAAGTATCACATATGGCCCTTGTTTGAGGTTGTCTTTTTGTAGTTTTGGTGTGCTGTTTTTTGATTATTTTATTTATCAAAGTCTGAGGGTAACTTCTGGCAGAAGGATGGATTTAAGGTTATTATGATCTCCCTTCCCCCAAACCTGAGAGTCAACACACACTGTTCTGGGTCTGCTGTATGCTTACATCAGTGCTGACAGATCAAATTATAGTACTCCCTAACCCAGTTTTAAAGGATGAATGCCATGGCACTTAAAGTATTTTGCAGAAACTATTATTTTAACTCATTTTCACAGTGGCTAAAGGTTTTTTATTGTCTCATAGGAACTTTGGTTAAATACAGTTAAAACTGAAAGCTTCTTTGGAAATAATGGGGGATCAGGTCCTTCATGGTCTTTTGACGAATATTCCCTAAGTAGCAGTTTCTTTTGTGGCAGCAATTCAGAATTGTAGTGTGTACCTACAAACAAAGCTGAGCACCGTATGTGAGTGTACATGTGTGTGTTTTGACAGGCCTCGGCGGTAACTGTAATTTTAGTGCCTCTAAGTTTTCACAGGAAGCAGTAAGGAAGGACTGTCAGAACCAGTTTTTAAAAATGTTTGTGTTTGCAAAGATTTTTGCTAGTATTCAATACATATCTTGGCTATTAAGCAAAAATGTTACAGCAATCATTTAGAAGAAGTAACGGGGCTAGATAATCACTAGCATTTTCCTTGTCTTTTTTCGGTAGAGAAGTGAAAGCATTTTATCTCATGGGTACTTAAAGGGTCAGCAAGCTTTTTGTGAAGAGGGTTGGATAGTAAGTACTTTAGGCTTTATGGACCATGCGGTGACTGGTGCAACGACCCATCTCTGTTGTTACCATGCAAAAGCAGCCATAGACAATACATAAACAAATGAGTGTGGCTGTGTCACATAAGACTTATGTACAAAAATCTGGCCAGTCAAGTCATAATTTGCAGTCCCTGGTCTAGTGAGAAGTACAGGCTTTGATTTGTTACTGATAGTTTAATCTAGTCCAAGAAG
>JAQZBX010065462.1:0-16302 GCA_029593785.1 Cabassous unicinctus | reverse complement strand
AAAAGTTTTAAATTTTGATGGATTCCCATTCATCATTTTTTTTTCTTTCCTTGTTTATGCTTTTGGTATAAAGTCTAAAAAATCATTGCCAAATGCAAGGACCTGAAGACAATTACCTAAGTTTGCTTCTAGGAGTTTCATAGCTTTGGATCTTCTTTTTAGGTCATAATTTTCATTTAAGCATTGTGTGTTAGTATAAGAGAAACCCATCATTCATTTGCATATAGATATCTATTTTTCTCAACACAATTTATAGATAAGAACATTCTTTCCCCACTGAGTGACTTTGACAACTTTGTCAAAAATCATTTGGCCAGAGTGAGGGTTTATTTCTGAAGTATCAATTCCATTCCATTCCATTAAATTCTGTTTGTTGTTATGTCTGTCCTTGTTTCTGTATCATGCTGGGTTGATTATTAAGTTTTGATTTCATTACAAGTGTATAGAAGAAACACTGATGTTTATGTGTAGATCTTGCTACTTTTTCAACTTTGCTGAATTTGTTTATTAGTGCTATGGGCTTTGTTACAGAATTTCCAGGATTTTCTAGATGTAGGATCATGTCTTTCGTAACTAGAGAAAGTTTTATGCCTTCTTTTCAAATTTGGATCTTTTTTATTTTATTTTCTGCCTAATCTTTCTGAGTAGGACTCTCAGTACAATGTTAATTAGCTGTGATAACATCGAGTATCCTTGTCTTATTCCCAATCTAGGGGGAATGTTTTGAGACTTTTATGATTGAGTATCATGGTAGTTATGTGTTTTCATATATACCCTTTATCATGCTATGGCAGTTTCCTTCATTACCTGTATTTCTAAGTGTTTTAATATTAAGAAGTGTGCTGGATTTTTTCATGCATTTTTTCTTGTGTTCCATTAGTGTGGTACAATACATTACATGATTTTCTTAAGTTGTAACAACTTTACATACTTGGAATAAATCCACTTGATCATGGTGTATAATTCTTTCAATGTGCTACTGGATTCATTTTGCTAGTATTTTGTTTAGTTTTCCTGTGTCTGTATTCATAAGGTATATTTGTCTGCTCTTTTCTTTTTTATGACATTGTTATCTGACTTTAGCATTATACTAATGCTGGCCTCATAGAAAGAGTTAGGGTGTTTTCCATCCTCGTGAATATTTTGGAAGAATGTGTAAGCATGATTGGTGTTAATTCTTTTTGGATAGTTTGGAAAAATTAATGAGTGAAGCCATCAGTTCCTAGGGTTAGTGCTGTTGTGTTAAGGATTTATTTACTGATTCAATATCTTTAATTGTTATTGATGTTTTGAGACCTTCTATATATTTTTGCCAGTTTGTGTGTTTGTAGAGATTTTTTTTGTACATGACTGTTCATAATGGCTTAATTTGCAATATCCAAAACTGGAAATAACCAAAATGACCCTCAAAAGGCAAATGAATATACAGACTGTAGCACATCCATACCATGATATAATACTCAGTAACTAAAATGAACAAAGTATTAGCACATTTAACAAATTTGATGGACCACAATGACACGCTGAGTGAAAAAGCCAATTTCAAAAGTCATATACTATATGGTTTCATTTATATAACCTTCTCAAAACAACAAAAATTATAACAGAGATGAAGAATACATCACAGGTTGTCAGGCATTAGGGATGGTGGCTGGCAAATTCAGAGGTTAAATTTCACTATAAAGAGTAGCACAAGGGACATGTTTGTGGGGAAGGAGTAGCTCTGTATCTTGATTGTGGTGGTGGTTACAAGAATCTACACATGTTATAAAACGGCAAAGAACTATACACACATATTGTACCAATGTTAAATTATTGGTTTTAAGATTGTACTATAATTATGTAGGATGTAACCATTAGAGAAAACTAGGTGGCAGGGTATGTGGGACCTCTCTGTATTATCTCTGCAACTTCATGTGACTCTATAAATATTGCAAAATTGCAGATAAAAGTAATTAAATATGATATGCAATAAAGTGCTAATAAAATGACTTGAAGAAAATAAGCCCATTTGCTCCATAATCTTTGTCCTTTGGTTTTGGGATGGAGAAAAGAGTTACTTTTAAAACCAGGTTTTGCAAATACCTTGCTGATATTTGCAATCTCCCAGTTAAGAAACTGTTATTACCATCAGCATAACGTAAAAGTAGATTGGATTCCTTATGCAAAGTCACTAAAGAGTTAAAAATTAATATTTAAAATGCAGCTAGATTTGACTGCTTGCTATCTTTCTTCAGAGATTAAATTAATTCCATATCTAACTGCAACTAAATTTAATTATGTATAAACGTAATTCTAGGAAGTACGTCTCTTCAAGCTACTTAATATTGCTAGCTTTCATTTTTGATATAGAAAACACTTGCAATAGCAACAAAATGAAGAAAAGGTGAAATAGAGGTTGCTTAAAATGAATAAAACATAATTCCTCAAAAAAAGTTTAAAAAGTCCAATATCTTTACTAAAGATATTTCAGTACCAGTAAAAATTATACAATACACACATCCCTCAATTAATAATCCACAACATTTACATATGTGTAAAAAGTGCTTTCACAACTATTACCACCTAAAATATTGTATTATACAGTTTTCACGAATGTGTTCATTGACTTCTAATCTCTGTCCTTCTTTAGAATTACCCTAAATTTAAAACTCTCTCCTTTTTGCCTCCTTCTTCAACCTCATAAGCCTCACTTTACCTTTGTTGCAGCTAGGACATACTCCTTTTTAATGATTCCACATTTATTCTCAAAAGCATTTTTCCTGGACTCTTCTGTTAATCAATGAACAAACAGTAAACAATTTAGATGTACCAGTAAGTCGCCGCTCCTCTCCAGAGATAGCTGAAGCTTCTGTTGCTTGAAGACACGCTTTAGGAAGCCAGGGGGGGTGCTTTCCGTTTTATCTGCTTTCTCTGAGGGGTTGCGGTCTACAGCGCCATCCTCTCCCTTGTGCACCAGTTACTGCGACTTCTGAGATCCCCTCCTGTCTGCCTCCTCCAGTACACCCAGAAGGCGGACCCGGCTCCTCCGAGGTTTCTTCAGGCTCATAAACCCCCGCCAACAGAGAGCACCGGACGCTCGGTAGTGACTGGAATTTTTTCATTTCATTTAGTTTATCTAGATTGTTGGCATACAGTTGTTCATAGTATTCACTCATAAGCCAGTTTATTTCTGTGAGATTGGTAGTAATGTCCCCATTTAATTTCTGATTTTAGCTATTTTTGTCCTTTCTCTTTTTATCTTTGTTAGTCTAGCTGAAGGTTTGTTACTTTTCAAAGAATCAAACTTTGGTTTGTTTGCTTTTTGTTTGTTTCTCTGTTTTGCTTATTCTCTATTTCATCTACCTCTTAAAGGATCTTTGTTATTGTCTTTCGTCTGCTCACTTTGGATTTAGCTTGCTCTTCATTTTCTAATTCTACCAACAATTATGTTAGGTCTCTGATTTGATATCTTTCTTCTTTTTTTAATCTAAGCATTTAGAGCTATAAGTTTCCCTCTCAGCATTGCCTTTGCTGCAATCTATAAGTTTTGGTATGTCCTATTTTCATTTTCATTCACCTGAAGATATTTTCTAATTTTTCTTGTGATATCTTCTTTGATCCATTGCTTAGTTAAGGGTTAATATGAAAGTGTCCATCTTGTCATAGTGTGTTATATCAGTCGGTGGAGACCCACACAATAAACAAATAAATATTAAACTCCCATCCTGGGGAGTCCTGATATATTCTTAAATAGAGTGGCAGGAGATTCTTGAGAACATAGATAATGCCTAATTAAACACACACACACACACACACACACACCAATATGTCAAACTCTCAATATTATTGCAAGTAACTATGAATTTTATTCTTCAAAAAGTGAAAGTTAGTGGTTACCATAGGTTCTGAGGGGAGAGGGAAGGAAGAATAGAAGAGATGGAACATAGGGCATTTTTTATGGCACTAGAAATGTTCTACATGATCTTGCAATAATGGATAAAGACAATTTTAAATTTGTCAAAATTTATAAAAGTGCATGGTTGAAAATGTAAATCATAATGTAAACCATTGACCATAGTTAGTGGCAGTGCTTCATTATTTGTACATCAGTCATAACAAATGTACCACCTGGAGGTAAAATGTTATTAATAAGGGAGAGGGGGAAGGGAAGGCCTTGGGAATATATATGGGAATGGCTTATATTCTGTACATGACTTTTCTGTAAACTAAAGCTTCTTTGAAGATAATGTGAAAAAAACAAGTCACTGGGGGAATAAACAGGACAAAACGTCACTGTCCATACAAGACAACAGGTCTTACAGTGATGAAACATAAAGTCTAAAAGTTTTTTTTTTTTCAATAAAATTTTTTTAAATATTTTATTTGTTATTTTTAAAACTGTCATTATTATTTCACATTCTTATTAGCTTTATTTGGTTATTTTGTTTGCTTCATTTTTGGAGAGGTTTTGGATTACAGAAGGGTCACAACTGTGACAGGGGAGTATTATTGTTGCGGGGTGTCAGTGATGGGGGATGCATGGGAGAGAGTTCACCTGGGGCATACCTCTAAGACATATGAATGTGTTGAAGTGTTCATAAGGTATTGTCTGGGTGGGGAGAGATACACACAATAACTGAAAGAATATTGAATTCCCATCCTGGTTCTGCCACATTCTCTAATAGGACAGCAAGAATTCCCCAAGTACAGAAGTGGTGCTTAGTGAAGGAAGATGGACCATTGTGATGGGCCCTTGATATTGATGATTGTGCTTATGAAACTTTTCTTTTGAATTTGATACTTAGCTTAGTACATGTTACCTAACTGATACTTCCTGAGGGCCTTCTTGTTGCTCAAATGTGGCCTGTCTCTAAGCCAAACTCGGGATATAAATGCACTAACTTCCCCCTGTTTGGGAAATGAATCCTGGGGATGAGATTCCCTGGCACAAAGGGATTATTACCTAGTGCCAACTATCAATGCTTCTGGAATAAGACCATGACCAAAAGGGGTAAAGGTTAAAAACAAATGACTTTTTTGGTGAAGAAGAGATTTCAAAGTGAGTCAGGAGGTCATTCCACAGGTTATGCTTATGCACATCTCAGCAGGAGCTCATTGACTACCACAGTAATATTGCCTCAAATAGCAGGGCTCCTGAGGGCTCTAGAGACATCCAGACCCTATAGGCAGGGCAGAGCGCTCAGGAGTTTGGTTCCCTGACAGTGGGCCCTATTTTGGAATTTATGCTTCTCAATTTAATGGAGTTGGACTCATTTGTGGTTTCCCTACACATGGTTTTTCTGTCCCTTCTATTTGAGCCAATAGTTAGTACAATACTTGATAGGTGTGTGTCCAAGAGACTTAAATCTTTGGTCTGTTCATGTGCCAGTTGGGCCCTGAATCTCAGCAAAGTTGCAACACCTACTCTCCAGTTAATTGGACTCACCCAGGACAACTAACAAGGAGATAATAATGGACAGTGCCCATCCAAAGGAACAGAGAGTGTCTGCAACTGCAAACAAGATAGTTCTATCAATCTGCCCTATGTAATCTAAGCACTCTTATCAATTAGAGCCAGAGTGGGCATCACCATCCCAGGATCCTCAGGATTGGGGGATGTACAATGTACTAGAGTAGACTTACTATTATACTACTATAGACTTATTGTTATTCTAGCAATGGAAGAACTTTTATCATTGATGTGGTGGTAGAGGCCATCAGAAGTTCTGAGGAGAGGGAGAGGGAAAAATAGGTGTAATATAGAGACATTTTCCAGACATTTGAATTGTTCTACATGACGTTGCAATGACAGGTACAAGCCAGAGGGTAAACTATAATCCACAGTTAGTGGCAATGCTTCAATATGTTTTCATCAATTGTAACAAATGTATCACACTACTGAAGGATGTTGTTAAAGTGAGAGAGTGTAGGGAGTGGGACATATGGGATTCCCCTATATTTTTTAGGTAACATTTATGTAATCTAAAGAATCTTTAAAAAAATTTTTTTAAATGTATTATAAAAAAAAGAAATATAAAAAAATAAGTCAAAACACCTAAAAATACAAAATAAACAAACAACAAAAGATTGTGTTGTTTAATATCCACATATTTGTGACTCTTCAAATTCTCCCTGTTTTTGATTGCTAGCTTCATTCCATTGTGGTCAGTTAAGATTCATTGTGTGATTTCAATATCTTTATATTTATTGATATTTGGTTTGTGACATAGTATATAGTATATCCTGAGGATTGACCTATGGGTATACAAGAGGGGAATGTGTATTCTGCTCTTGTCATGTGAAGTTTTCTGTATATTTATATTATGGATAATTGTTTATATTGTCATTCAAGTTTACTATTTCCTCAGTAGCTTCTGTCTAGAAGTTCTATCTATTATTGAAAATGGTGTCTTGAAATGTCCTGCAATTAATGTAGAACTATCTATTTCTCCTTTCAATCTTGTGAATATTTTTTTATATTTTTCAGACTCTGCTCTTGGGTGCATATATGTTAAGAATTACTTTTTTTTCTTGTTGTCATGCAATTGTCTGTTTTCTCATTATGCCTTGTCCTTTTTTGTCCCTTGTAACAATATTTGATTTGAAGTATATTTTGTCTGATGCAGGTTTAGGTACGCCATCCCTCTTTTGGTTACTACATTATTCATTTTTTTCATCCTTTCACCTTTAACCCACTTCTCTCTTTGAATTTAATGTGACTCTCTTGTAAAGAGCGTGTTTGAGTCCTGCTTTTTTATCCATTTTGTTAATCTCTGTCTTTGCATGGAGAACTTAATCTATTTATACTTAAAGTAACTGTTTAGAATGCCAGATTTTCTTCTGTCATTTTGCTATCTGGAGTTTTTAAACATTATTCATATTTTGTCCCTTAATTCTTATATTAATGTCTGCTTTCATTTTTACTTGAATTTTTGTAGTGTACACGTTTGAGCCCTTTTCATATACTTCTATGTATATTTTTTCAGATATTTTCTTTGAGTTCACCATTGGGCTTAAATTTATCATCCTGAATCTACACCAATCACATTTGTTAAGATACCAGTTTAACTTCTGTAACATAAACAAACACCATTGCTATATGCCTCCATCTCCTTATCTTTTTTTTCACTTGTTAAAAATTATATATGTATTCATTGTACATCCAACTCATACATTTTTCTTTAGGTTTTCATGAATTTTTATTTCAGAATCTGTAAGATGTACAAAGTGAAATTATTTCTAAAAAGTACAGAGAAATAATTGTATTTTCATTTATAATTAGATTATGGTTACTTTTTTCACTTATTAGTTGGTAAAACAAATACCATACAATGAGTTGACTTAAGAACAGGAATATATTGGCTGATGGTTTCAGAGGATAGAAAGTTTGCTTCCCTCCTGGCCAGTCTCCTATCTCTTCTCAGCATAATTTGTGGTTCCTTGTCTTTTTCATCAAATGGCTTTGCAAATACTCATTTTTCCTTTGTCTTCTGGGCTCTATTGACATCCCACTGCTTGCTGACCCCTGTGGCTTTCCTTTCTATCTGACTTTCACTCTGCTTTAAAAGACTCCTGTTATCTGAATTAAAGTCCAACCTGATTCAGAAGAGCCAAACTTTAACTGAAGTTATATCATGAATAGATGTTATTTACAATGGGCCAAAAGCACCAGAATACAGAACAAGACCAGGAATATAGCCAGACTGCGGTACCCCCATTCAATCCCCACAGTTACCTTTACTGAAGATCTTTATTTCTTTATGTTTCTTCAATCCACTGTCAAGTGTCTTTCATTTCAGCCCAAAATATTGTCTTTGTTATGGCTGGTAGGACAGGTCTGGTGGTGATAAACTCTCAGCTTTTGTGTACCCAGTAATGTCTTCCTCTTGCCCTCACTTATGAAAGACAATCTCATTGGATACAGAATTCTTTACTGGCATTTACTCTTTCAGCACTTTGAATATTTTATGGAACTGTCTTCTTGCCTCCATGAATTCCAATGAAATTTCAGAAGATAATCTTATTGGGACACACTTGTATAGACAGGTTGTTTTTTGCTTGCAACTTTCAGAGTTCCCTACTTGTCCCTGGTATTCAACAGTTTGATTTCATTTTGTCTGACCATGATATTTTCAGGTGTAATGTGTTTGAGGTACATTAGGATTCTTGAATATGTATATTCACTCATTTAATTAAATTTGGGGAATTTGTTTTGCAATATTTGTTTGGATATTCCATCATCCCCTTTCTCTTAGTCTTCTCCATCTGTGACTCCTATAATGTATATATTGGTATGCGTATGATGGTTTCCCACAGATCTCTTAGGTGCTGTAAAATTATTTTTTCATTCTTTTGCCTTTGTGTTCCTCAGTCTAAATCATTTGAAATGTCTTATTTTGAGTTCTTGAATTCTTTATTATTTCAGTTCTAATCTGCTCTTGAAAACATTGAGGGAATTTTTACTTTAGTTATTGTGGTACTTACCTACAGTATTTCTGATGGCTTCCTTTAAAGACTTTATGTCTTTATTGAGAGTCTCATATTTTCATTCATTTTTCACCAATATTCTTTAGTACTGTTTCTGTGTTTTTCTTTCTCTCCTAGTACATATCAAAGAGAATTTTTAAGTCTTCCTATGGTATATACAAAATATTTTTTTCTTTCTTTTTGGTTTCTGAAATTTTATCTTGTTCCTTTAGATAGGGTTTCAATTCCTGCTTCTTTGTCTTGTTATCCATTGTTGCATACTGCACATTTTGAATTTTTCATGTGTTAACTCTGGGGTTGAGTCCCTGAGAGGAGTGCTCCTGAATTTGGTTTCCAACTAGAGATATGACAGATGTTTCCCTGATACAGAAAGCTAACAAAAATAAAAGAAATAGTGAAAATATCATGTTTCACAGTCTTGGCAAATTGACTTTGTTTTGGCTGGTGTTCTCCTGTGAGTACAGCCCTCCTACCAAGGACATGAGACTGAGACAAAAATGTGGCATCCTTTCTCCCTTTACTGCATCTGTGTCTGGTCCTTGGCATGCATGCAAAGCCTAAAAAATTCCCCAATATACAAGGATCTGAATGCCTCTTCTGTTGTCAAAGGAATAGACTATCCCTACATACTGGATGTCTTATTGTATATCTTAAAACTAGTAATGCTTTGTTGCATGCTACTTTGTCTTACTTGTTTCTTACACTGTTTTACTTGTGAACAAGTTACCTCTGCCTGCAGGGCCTTTCCTGGAAGCCTAAGCCAGAGACAAATGTCCTGGTACATTCCTTCAAACCACCACCAATAGAATGGCATTGATATATAGGAAACCCAGTATATGATTAGGGGTTATTCTACTCCCTCCAGAACTGGGCCAGGGATACAAAATGAAAGATAAGTCAGTGCCATACTGCACTAGGGAAGGGTCTGGAGTGGGGACAGTAAGGGCAATATGATCTCCTCATACTGTTTCATTTGTGTTTTCTTGATTCAGCATTCACTCAGTCACTAAAACACTTTAACAATTTCCCCAAGTTTCATTTAGATTGCTTTGAAAGATTTTTTACTTGTTAAAATATTCTGAGAGAGCTGAAACACAAAGTGCCAAAAGCTGCCACCATTTTCAACAAGCAGGCCTGTTTGAGGAAGATTTTAATGAGTTTTTGTAAGTGAATATAATTCGGTAGAAATGAGAGACAAATGATTTTCACTCAGTTTTAAAACTAAGTATTATATGTGATTCACAGCTTTCTAAGAAACAATGCGTTTAAACAATATTTTGTAGGAAGATAAAGGCATAGAAGTGGGTGGAACATGCATTTCACATGGTTTTTGAAACATGTGATTGGCAGCTTTCTATGAAAAAGCTTTATTTAAATAGTGATTTGTAAGTAAGCCTAAGTGCATAGAAGAGAATGAAACATGTATTTCTTTCAGTTTTTCAAACTAAATAATATATGTGATATACAGGTTTGTAAGATAAATTTTCCATTAAGTGATTTGTTAAGATTGAAGTCATGTGTATAGAGCACAGGGCGATGCATTTCTCTCATTTTTGAAAAATGTGTAATATATGTGAATTCCTGCTTTGTAAGAAAATGTTTACTAAACTCAATGTCATGTAAATAGAAGCCAGTGAAACTTACATTTCCCTCAGTTTTCTATATGAAGGAATATTATCAATTTACACCTTCATAAGATTGGATTTCATATATACAGTGAATTTTTCAGTCAAGATTAGTGCATATAAGTCAAGGAAACAAGTGCTTCAATCAGTATTTCTAATAGATAAATATTATTTCCATTTTTCTAAATTTATTTTTAAATTTTAAATTTCTTTTAAACAGTGATTTTTAAGTTAAGTGTACAGAAGATAGTGAAACGTAGTATATCAGTTTTTTTTTAAACTAAGTCAAATATGTAATTTACAACTAAGAAAAAATTTCACTTAAACAGTGTTTTATAATTGAAGAGTTACATAGAAGTGAGTGATATATGCATTTCCCCAGATTTTCCGAGTGAGTAGCATAGGTTTTTTACAGCTTTACAATGCTGTCAACAATATATAAGGGTACATATTCCTCCAAAGCCTCATCACCTAGTCAGCACATTTAGTAGTAGTAGTAGTAGAAGAAGAAGATAGTAGTAGTAGAAGTAGTGTAGTAGTAATAGTAGTAGTAAGTAGTAGTCTTGGTAATAGTAGTATACTATTGTGGATGAAGAGGTATCTCATTGCATTCTCATTTTTATTTCCCTGTTGACCAATAATGCTGAACATCATTTTTATGTGCTTATGGTCCATTTGTATATCTTCTTTGATGAAATGTCTGTTCAAAGTCCTTTCCAATACTTAATTGGTTATTTGAATTTCTGTTGTTCGTGTGTAGTGGTTCTTTATATAGTCAGGGTACTAACACTTTAACAGTTGCACAGTTAGAAATTATTTTCTAACGTTCTGCAGAGTGTCACTTCAATTTCATGATAGTGTATTTTGATGAACCAACGGTTTAAGTTTTAATGAAGCCCATTTTATCTATTTGTTCTTTTGTCTCTTTTGCTTTTGGCATCATAACTATGAAAACACTACTAAATCCAAGGTTATGAAGAATCCCCCTATATTTTTTCCAAGAATTTTATGGTGTGAGCTTTTATGTTTGGTCCCTGGTCCATTTGGAGTTAGTACTTGTATATTGTTATAGGTAGAGCCCCAAATTAATTAAATTTCAAATGGATATCGAGTATTTCTAGAACAATTTATTGAAGAAACCATTCCTTCCCCAATTTCCCAAATTCTAAAAATTAGTTTGCTAAAGTCATATGTGTTTATTTCTGAACTCTTAATTATATTCCATTGGTCTATATCTATTTATGCCACTGTTTTGATTACTGTGGCTTTGTAGAAATTTGAAATTGGTAAGTGAGAGTGTTTTAACTTTGATCTTCCTTTGCAGTATGTATTTTTCTATTTAGTGCCCCATGCAATTCTATATGAATTTGAAAAATGATTTTTCAATTTCTGAAAAAAAAAAAGGATGCTGGACTTTTGACAGGTATTGTACTGAATCTGTAGATTGCTTTAAGTGATATTGAAATATTAATAATATGAAGTCTTCCTTTCCTTGAACACACTATGTCTTACCATTTATTTCTATCTTCTTTAATTTCTTTCAGCAGTGTTCTGTAGCATTCATTGTAAAGTCCTTCAATGCCTCATTTACATTTATTTGTAGATATTTTATCCCTTAGGAGCTATTGTGAGTGGGGTTTCTTACAACTTTTCATTTCAAAGTATTCTTTGCTGGTGTACAAAAACACAACTATTTTTTAACAAATCAATTTTATTGATACATATTAATAAAGATACAATTGATTCAATGTGAAAAATCAGTGGTCTTTGCTATAATCCCATAGTTATGAACTCATCACTTCAGTCATTATTAGAGCATTTTAATTATTTCAATAATAATGATAAACTGAAAACAGACAAACAATCAAACAAGAAATTTCTTCACCTCTCAACCTCTATGCTTCCCCCAGTGTACATACCTGCAGTTTCTGGTGATTCTATCCAAAGTGTATAATCAATAGTTTTAGTATAATCACAATGTTGTATATTCACCATCTCAAAAATTTTAGAACAATTTCATTACCCCAAAAAGAAAGACTCCACATCACTTAGCATTCCTTCCTCACACCTACATAACCTCTAATCGCTTTTCATCTTTATAAATTGATTTATATCTACATTTTATATAAATGAAATCATACCATATGTAGTACTCTGTGCCTGGTCTCCTTCACTTAGTATAATGATTATTTTTGTCTGATATTTACACAATATAGCATTAACTTACATTTTTTCAGCTTCAAAGAAAAACGGTGTTATATATGCAATTCTACCCATATTGTATTTCACAAAATATATTTAGTTCATAATAGGGCAGACATAGAGTATTTGTCCTTTTGTGTCTTTTGTCCTCCAAGTTCATCCATGTTATCATATATTTCATGAATTCATTTCTTCTTACAATTGCATAATATTCCATAATTTATATATTCCATAATTTGTTTATCTGTTCATAAGTTGATGGACATCTGGGTCATTTCTAACTTTTGGCTATTGTGAATAATGCTTCTATGAACATTGGTGTGCAGATATCTATTCATGTCACTGCTCTCAATTTTTCTGGGTATATACCCAGCAATGGTATTGCCAGGTCCCATGGAAGTCTATATTTAACTTCCTTAGGAACTGCCAAACAGTCTTCCACAGTGGCTGCAGCATTCCACCTTCCCACCAACAGTGAATAAGTGTTCCTATCTCTCCACATCCTCTCCAACATTTACAGTTTCCCGGCTTTTTAATAGTGGCCAGTCTAATAGGTGTCATTGTACTTTTGATTTATATTTCCCTAATCGCTAATGATGTTGAACCTTTTTTCATGTATTTCTTTGCCATTTGTATTTCTTCTTTGGACAGTTGTCTTTTAAAATCTTTTGTCCATTTTTTAATCAGACACTTTTTTAAAAATATTTGAATATTACTATCTCCTTATATATCATGGATATTAAACCCTTATCAGATATATGATTGCCAAACATTTTCTGCCATTTAGTTGACTGCCTATTCACCCTTTTGACAAATTCCTTTGAGGTGCAAAAGTTTTGAATTTTGAGGAAGTCTCATTTATCTATTTTTTCTCTTTTTGCTCATTCTTTGAGTTTAAGGTTTAAGAAACTACCACCTACCACAAGATCTTGAAGATGTTTTCCTTCATTTTCTTCTAGTTTTATGGTTGTTCTCTTTATATTTAAATCCTTGATCCATTTTGAGTGAATTTTTGTATAAGGTTTGAGAAAGGGGTCTTCTTTCTTTCATTTGGATATGGCTATCCATTTCTCTCAGCACCAGTTGTTGAACAGACTATTCTGGCGCAGCTTAGTGAACTTAACAGCCTTGTCAAAAATCATTTGACTGTAGGTGTTGTGGTAAATTTCTGAGACCTTGATTCAGATCTATTGGTCAATCTGTCTGTCCTTACACCAGTACCATGTTGTTTTTACCACCGTACCTAAGTAATATGCTTTAAAGTCAGGAAGTGAGAGTCCTCCAACTTTGCCCTTCTTTTTAAAGACATTTTTTCACTACTCAGGGCCGCTTATCCTTCCAAATAAATTTGATTATTGACATTTCCATTTCTGCAAAAAAGGCTGTTGGGATTTTTACTGGGATTGCTTTGAACATGTAAATTAGTTTGGGTAGAATTGACATGTTAACGATATTTAGTCTTCCAATCCATGAACACGGCATGTCCTTCCATTTATTTAAGTCTTCTTCACTTTCTTTTGGCAATGTTTGGTAGTTTTCTGAATACAGGTATTTTATGTTCGTGGTTAAGTTTATTCCTAAATATTTTATTGTTTTAGTCACTGTTATAAATGGAATTTATTTTTTCTGATATCCTCCTCAGACTGCACATCAGTAGTTTATAGAAATGCTATTGATTTTTGCATATTAATCTTATACCCTGCCACTTTGCTGAACGCGTTTATTAATTCTATTAGCTTTGTTTTGGATTTATCAAGATTCTCTAGATATAGGATCATGTCATCAGCAAAGAGTGAAAGTTTTACTTCTTCCTTTCCTATTTGGGTGCCTTTTATTTCTTTGTCTAGCCTAATTGCTCTAGCTAGAATCTCAAGCACAATATTGAATAACAAAGATGACAGCGGGCATCCTTTTGTTGTTCCTGATCTCAGTGATTAAGCATTCAGTCTTTCACCATTGAGTACTATGCTAGCTGTAGATTTATCATATATGCACTTCACCATATTGAGAAAGCTTGTTTCTATTCCTATCTTTTGGAGTGTTTATTTTTTCACAGTGGGTATTGTAGTTTGTCAAATGCCCTTTCAGCATCAATTGAGAGGATCATGTGATTTTCTTCTTCAAATTACTAATGTGGTTTATTACACTAGTTAATTTTCTTGTGTTGTACCAACCTTACATATCTGGGATAAAACCCACTTGATCATGGTGTTTAATTCTTTTAATGTGCTTTTGGATTCTGTTTGCAAATATGTTTTGGGGGGATTTTTGCATCTAATTCATTAGAGATATTGGTTTGTAATTTCCTTTTTTTTTTTATAGTATCTTTATCTGGTTTTGGTATTAGGGTGATGTTGGCTCCATAGAATGAGTTTGGTAGCATCCCTTCTTGTTCAAGTTTTTGGAAGAGCTTAAGCAAAATCAGTAATAGTTCATCTTTGAATGATTGGAAGAATTCATTTGTGAAGCCGAAGCCATCTGTTCTTGGGCATTTCAATGTTGGGAGATTTTTGATGACTCTTTCAATCTCTTCACTTGTGATTGGTTTGTTGAGGTCTTCTTTTCTTCTAAAGTCAGTGTAGGTGGTTCAAGTGTTTCCAGTAATTTGTCCATCTCTTCTACATTTTCCAGTTTTTTGATACACAGTTGTTCATAATATCCTCTTTAATTATGAGGATATTATAATATCCTCTTATTTCTATGAGTCCTGTGGTAATGTCCCCTCTCTCGTTTCTTATTTTATTTATTTGTGTTTTCTCTCTTTTTCCTTTGTCAGTCTAGCTAAGGGTATGTCTATTATGTTGATCTTCTCAAAGAACCAACTTTTGGTTTTGTTCATTCTCTCTGTTGTCTTTTTGTTCTTTATTTCATTTATTTCTGCTCTGATTTTTACTATTCCTTTCCTTCTATTTCTTCCAGGTGTATAGTTAGATCATCAATTTTAGCTCTTTCTTCTTTTTAAATGTAAACACTGAGGGATATAAATTTCCTTCTCAGCACAGCCTTTGTGGTGTCCCATAGGTTTTGAAATGTTGTGTATCATTTTGATTCATCTCAAGATATTTGCTGAATTCTTTTGCAATTTCTTCTTTGATCCACTGATTGTTTAAGAGTGTGTTGTTTAATCTCCATATTTTTATGAATTTTCCCCTTTTCTGTCCATTATTGATTTCCACCTTCATTCTGTTATGATAAGAGAAAGTTTTTGTATAATTTCAATCATTTTAAATTTATTGAGACTTGTCTATATAAAGTCTATATTGGAGAAGGATCCATGAGCCTTTGAAAAGAATGTTTATCTTGCTGTTTTGGGATGCAATGCTCTATAGATTTCTGTTAGGTCTAGCTCATTTATCATATTATTCACATTCTCTGTTTCTTTATCCTCTGCCCAGCTATTCTATGCAATACTGACAATGATGTATTTAAGTCTCCAACTACTATTGTAGAGACATCTATTTCCCCCTTCAGCATTGCCAGTGTGCATCTCATGTATCTTGGGGCACTCAGGTTACTTGCATAACTATTAGTATAGTTATTTCTTCTTGGTGAATTGTCTCTTTTATTAATATATCATGACCTATTTCATCCCTTATAACTATTTTGCATTTAAAATCTGTTTTTTTCTTATATTAGTATCACTACTCTTGCTCTTTTTTGGTTACTATTTGCATGGAATATCTGTTTTCCAGCCCTTAACTTTTAACATGGTTGTGTCATACATCTTAGGTGAGTCTCTTGTAGACAACATGTAGATGGCTCATATTTTTTAATCCATTCTATCAGTCTGTGCCTTTCAGTTGGTTAGTTCAAGCCATTAACATTCAATGTTATAACTGTAAAGGCATTACTTACTTCATCCATTTTTACATTTGGATTTCTGTTGTCATATCATACTATTCTATCTTTTTACCCTTTCTAATATTCTTCATTTCCTCACTCTTCTCCAAGTCTCTTGCCTGTGTTTCTTTCCTTTCAGGATGCAACACTCCCTTTAGCATCTTTT